>WWET01002893.1:129879-152917 GCA_011038615.1 Limnodynastes dumerilii | reverse complement strand
TATAAAAAAAATAAAGAATACTCTATCTTTAAAGCAGGAAATAATTTATGTAATTCGCTGGAATTATATGATTAGTTTGGGATGCAGTCGTCGGTCCGAATTTACATTCCTGTGTGTACCATATCGGATGGTCTAATTATAATAAGGTATCCGTATTGGTTAGGGTTATGGTTAGGCTGAGGAGAGGGTAGGGTTAAGGTTAGGATGTGGGAAGACAATGGTTAAGGGAGGGCTAAGGCTAGACTGGATGGCTACCAGGATTGTTTGGCCTAGGAGAGGATTAGGGTTAGGCTGCAAAGAAGAGGGGTGGCTTAAGGTTAGGGTTAGGGTGTGATTAGGGTTAGGCCCTACCTTAACTTTTATGACTGCTGTAAAAGGAAAATGGTGGTCATGCAGAACAATTGATTGGTGCAACAAGAGAGAGAGAGAGAGAGAGAGAGGAGGAAAACAGACAGAGAGAGAGAAAGAGACAGAGGAGGAGGAAAAGAGACAGAGAGAGAGGCAGAGGAGGAGGAAAAGAGACAGAGAGAGAGAGAGAGAGAGAGAGAGAGAACATACCTAGATTGTACAGTATAATAATAAACCCCTTCTGCAATTGAAAACCAGTCCCTCTGTCGGAAGATACTGGAGGTGTCATTCCTCTTATGTCTGGTGGGGTCACTATGCGTTACAATCGAGTTGCTTGGATGCACACGCATGTGAAGCACAGGAGGTTGTCCGGATTGACAGTTATGTAGTTTTCGTCTTACGTACGTTGTTTTAAGAATTGAGCTACTACGCATGCATAGTAGCTTATTTACGCTATCTACGTACCATTTCTGTACGTGGATTGTGTAAGCGCGGTCTATGTACAGAAATGGTACGTAGATAGCGTAAATAAGCTACTATGCATGCATAATAGCTCAATTCTTAAAACAACGTACGTAAAACGAAAATTACGTAACTGTGAATCCGGACCAGGGACTTGCATTCATATCTGAAAAGAAAGGACAGGCAGAGCTCAGGATTTGGTCCAATGTCACTACATTTTGCATTAAAACTTTTATATTCTGGGATACATCTAGCTTAATGTAGCACAACCATTCCTTTTATACTGTCTTCACAGTGTTTTGTGCTTCTCTCTGGTTACAGGCAAAGGAAATCTTGAACAATTATTAACTAAAGATGTTATAAAAGCTATAGTAAATGCTTTATATCCAACATAGAGGTATAAGGGTCCAGAGTGTGAATATAAGGGCAAAACAGTGTGGAAATTAAGTCTGAAATACCGTTGATAAGATCCATGAATGTCTTCCATGATAGAACCCTCAAAATTGAGATTTAGAAAGCAAACAATGGCCTTTTAAATAATTTATACACTCGGTCAAAGTGTTATAAATATGTGTGAGGAAAACTGTTCCCTATTTTACTAACCTAATATCACTTGTATGAATAGTTTATTCACTTAAAAAGTTGGACATTATTTAGTTCCATACGAAAGATGTGTTGTAAGGGGCTGCCAAGGTGGGCAGAAGTAAGCATGTAAAATGTACAGTGTAGGTGGTAACACCCATGTACACATGGATCAGTGGCCAGTTGGACTGCTCATCGATAAGTGTGACTTAAGGCACACTATTCAAGAACAAGAAAGGGAAGTGACCGGGGGAGTGAACTCCCTTCTCTCATGCGGACGTATGAGGATCCAGACTTAAGTAAGTGCTTGAAATGAGTAACTCCTGGGCTAAACCGTGTTGATTGCAGGGGAGTTATATTTCATCTGTTGCAAACAGCATAAGCGTTAAGAGATGATGTTTCTTATCCCAAGTCTAAATAACAGTGTGATAGTAAAGCTTGTCAGTATCTGTGTGCAGTAAGCTATTCAAAGATATATCCCTGCATGCAAAGTATACAATTAACTTGACTGCCCCTGAAATCAACATGGTTTAGCCCAGGAGTAACTAATTTCAAGCACTTACTTAAGTCTGGATCCAGCCCTATGTTATCAATTCAAAGGATGTCTTTAAACTGCTGTTATTTAAAAAAAAAAAACCATAGGCAAGGCATAACTATGATTTCTTTGTATTTTTCAGCACCTCCCTGTGTTCCTGAATGCTCATGGACACAATGGTTTGATGTGAGTTATCCAAAATATGAACCCAATGGAGGAGATTATGAGACCTATGAGAACATCAGGAATGCTGGACATGATGTGTGTGAGAGGCCAGAGAACATTTCCTGCAGAGCACAGAAATTCCCAGGGAGACCATTGGAAGAGTTGGGACAGAAACTGACATGTGACGTCTCCTATGGACTCATCTGTAACAACAAAGACCAAGATGGATTCATGCCTGTCTGTTACAACTATGAGATCAGTGTATATTGTTGTGACCAACTCCCAGATTACTGCTATAGCTCAACCTCTCAAACCCCCACAACATCCACAACTCAGAGTACAACAACAAGGCCGCCATCACCAACAACCACTGTTACTGAGACTACAACAACTCCTACCACTACAAAGACAACAACCGAGACCACCACAACTTCAGGTTCTACACCACCACCAACAACGACAACCACCACTGAGACTACAACTACACAGACTTCAACTCCAACTACCACAAAGATAACAACCCCGCACTCAAGCACAAGTAAGTATCAACAAGTGAAAATACTCTTGATTTTTCCATGCAATGTATAAACATTATGTTTAGAGGCGGGCTGGGCAGGGAGACAGGGTGGCATGTGCCCCCCCGGGCCGCTCTGCCATCAGTAGTTTTAGGGACGCCTTTGAGCAGCCTGTGGCCGGCCAGCTAGCAAACTGACAGACCGGAACAGAGCTTAAGTCCCCACCTGGTCCACAGATTCACACTGGACCTTTAGACAGTGGAACCAGGGTGCTGTGCGCTTGAAACTGCACCCTGGTTCCTCGGCAGTGACGTGCTGGGCATGATGTTGTCATGGATGTCTCGCCCAGCACATATTAAGAAGAGAGGACAGGACATGAAGAAAGAAGAGGCGCAGAGCACACAGGAAAGAGATGGAGAAGGAAGACTTAAGAATAGAAAGGGCGTAATCAAAAGGTAAGAAACAACAGAGAGGGCTGTGAGTGAGTGATAGAATGATGTGTGATAGCTCTTATGGGCACTGTGTGATAGTATGGGCAATGTGTGAGAATATGGGCACAGTGTGAGAGTATGGCCAATGTGTGAGAGTATGGGCACTGTGTGAGAATATAGGCACTGGAATAATATGGGCACGGTGTGATAATAGGGGCATTGTGATAAAATGGGCACAGCATGATAATAGCAGTAGTGTGATAATAGAGGCAGTGTGATAATATGGGCAGTGTGATAATATGGGCACAGCATGATAATAGGGGCAGTGTGATAATATGGGCAGTGTGATAATAGGGGCAATGTGATAATATGGGCACAGTGTGATAATAGGGGCAGAGTGATAATAGTGGCAGTGTGATAATAGCAGCAGTGTGATAATATGAGCACAGTGTGATAATAGGGGCAGTGTGATAATAGTGGCAGTGTAATAATAGAGGCAGTGTGATAATATGGGCAAAGTGTGATACTAGGGGCACAGTGTGAAAATAGGGGCAGTGTGATAATAGCAGCAGTGTGATAATAGGGACAGTGTGATAATATGGGCACAGTGTGATAATAGGGGCAGTGTGATAATATGGGCACAGTTTGATAATAGGGGCACAGCGTTATAATAGGGGCAGTGTGATAATAGCAGCAGTGTGATAATAGGGACATTGTGATAATAGGGGCACAGCGTTATAATCAGGGCAGTGTGATAATAGCAGCAGTGTGATAATAGCAGCAGTGTGATAATGGGGACCGTGTGATAATAGGGACAGTGTGATAATAGGGACAGTGTGATAATATGGGCACAGTGTGATAATATGGGCACAGTGTGATAATATGGGCACAGTGTGATAATAGGGGCACAGCATTATAATGGGGGCAGTGTGATAATAGCAGCAGTGTGATAATATGGGGGTAGTGTGATAATATGGGGGCAGTGTGATAATATGGGGACAGTATGATAATATGGACATAGTGTGAGAATAGAGGCAGTGTGTAATAATATAGGCAGTGGGATGTATTAATATGGACAGTGTGATGGTATGGGCAGTGTGTGAGTGATAGTATGGATATGAGAAATTATGTGCAGTTTGCTGGTATGGGCAGTGGTATGATATGGGCAGTGTGTGAATGATTGTATGGGCATAGAATGTGTGGGCTGTGTGATTATATTGGGAGTGTGATGATAATAATGACAGTGTGATGGTATGGGCTGTGTGATGATATGGGCTGTGTGATGATATGGGCAGTGTGATGGTATGGGCAGTGTGATGATATGGGCTGTGTGATGATATGGGCTGTATGATGGTATGAGCAGTGTGATAGTATGGGCTGTGTGATGGTATGGGCTGTGTGATGATATGGGCTGTGTGATGGTATGGGCTGTGTGATGATATGAGCAGTGTGATGGTATGGGCTGTGTGATGATATGGGCTGTGTGATGATATGGGCTGTGTGATGATAATGGCAGTGTGATGATAATGGCAGTGTGATGGTATGGGCAGTGTGATGATATGGGCTGTGTGATGATATGGGCTGTGTGATGGTATGGGCTGTGTGATGGTAATAATGGCAGTGTAAAAGTGATAAATACTTTAATTGGCTGTACTTGAATCTCTTTCATTCTCTGATATAACACCATAGTAATAGCAGGATACTTATGATGATTATAAAACTCCTGATGACGGTGCAGCCCCCTATACAGTGGATCACCAGTTAAATAATATTAACCATAAAGCACTCAAGTGGTTTACTGAAAACCACCCTTTAAAAATGGGACGTTAGTTATGGGCCCCTGCTGTGGGCTTGCCCCCCAGGCTAAAATTTGCCAGCCACCCCCTGATTATGTTACACAATATTTTTCTTTGATATCCAATCTGTTTAATTGAACATATGTCAAATGCACATACTGTATATAGGAACCTCCGATATGCTATGCTCTGGATTAACAGCAAACTATCACTAACACTTTGAATTTGTAGTAGTGAGGTCAGGAAATCTCCTTAATCTGAGAGCTATATGTGGAGATACAGCTAGTTGGACTGCGTCATCTCCTTTATCTACTCAGGCAAATGTCAGCCTTGGCCAAATAACGTTTATTGATAAAGACACCTAATATTTTCCTTTGGTGTGTTACCAGTGGTCACTGCAACTCTCATAACTGCAAAGCAGTTACAGGATCATTCAATGATCATCTGCTTATTTTAAAAAAGGTCTTCAATTTCTGTCACCCACAGTTTAAAAGTTATGCCCCTTTTTAACAATATACATTAAGATATATAACCCATTTACAGAGCATTTAGGTCTTTTTGAATCCTCCCTTTTGTTGTATCACGTGCATTGAACGACAAATGTCCAGTGACTTTGCTGGGAAGCAGCTTTAGAGAACATTGGGCCGGATCCAGACCCCTGCACATTCGGAGAATGTGCAGGGGTCTATTCGTACGAGAGACGGGGGAGTGCATGTCCCCTGTCTCTCCCCTCTCTCTTGCGGGCTTTATGGCAGCTTATCTCTATCGTGCGGATCACTGGTTCATACAACCGCTGATCCGTAGTAGTGTGGGAGCCCCCTTCCACACTGTACACTTTGCATGCTTACCCCCACATGCTTTAGCAGGCGGAAGGGAAGCACAGCCTATTTACACTTAAATAGGCTAAGACGAAACAAAGTTCCATCCGAATGTTTGTACGCTACGGTCACTATAGTAACCCTAGTGTAACATCTGGAGGGCACATGCTTGCGTAAGTGACCTGACGTTATTAGGTCAGGATCTGGTCCAGGATTATTTACTGTGCACTGTGTTTATTTACTGTGATATTGAAATTTTCTAGACTATGAAGCAGCTATATTCATTAGTTTTCTCTTTTGTATTTTTCAGGACCTCCCTGTGTTCCTGAATGCTCATGGACACAATGGTTTGATGTGAGTTATCCAAAATATGAACCCAATGGAGGAGATTATGAGACCTATGAGAACATCAGGAATGCTGGACATGATGTGTGTGAGAGGCCAGAGAACATTTCCTGCAGAGCACAGAAATTCCCAGAGAGACCATTGGAAGAGTTGGGACAGAAACTGACATGTGACGTCTCCTATGGACTCATCTGTAACAACAAAGACCAAGATGGATTCATGCCTGTCTGTTACAACTATGAGATCAGTGTATATTGTTGTGACCAACTCCCAGATTACTGCTATAGCTCAACCTCTCAAACCCCCACAACATCCACAACTCAGAGTACAACAACAAGGCCGCCATCACCAACAACCACTGTTACTGAGACTACAACAATTCCTACCACTACAAAGACAACAACTGAGACCACCACAACTTCAGGTTCTACACCACCACCAACAACGATAACCACTACTGAGACTACAACTACACAGACTTCAACTCCAACTACCACAAAGATAACAACCCCGCACTCAAGCACAAGTAAGTATCAACAAGTGAATATCCTGTAGATTTTTCCATGCAATGTATAAACATTATGTTACACAATATTTTACTTTGATACCGAATCTGGTTATTTAAACATATGTCAGATGCAAATACTGTCTATAGGAACCTCCATTATGCTATGATCTGGTTTAACATCAAACTATAAACACACTGAATTTGTAGTAGTGAGGTCAGGAAGTCTCCTTAATCTGAAAGCTATCTGTGAAGATACAGCTAGTTGGACTGCATCATCTCCTTTATCTACTCAAGCAAATGTCGGCCTTGGTCAAATAACATTTATTGGTAAAAACACCCAATAATTTTCTTTGGTGTGTTACCAGTGGTCACTGCAACTCTCATAACTGCACAGCAGTCACAGGATCATTCAATGATCATCTGCTTATTTTTAAAAAAGGCCTTCAATTTCTGTCACCCACAGTTTTAAAGTTATGCCCTTTTTAACAATATACATTAAGATATATAACCCATTTATATAGCATTTAGGTCTTTTTGAATCCTTCCTTTTGTTGTATCACGTGTGTTGAACACCAAAGGGGTTTGTCCAATGACTTTGCTGGGAAGCAGCTTATCCTGTCATAAGCGTACCTCAAAGCGCTCATGCGGATCAGCGATCTGTACGACCACTTTTCTGCACAAGTGTCCCACACTTTACATTTTGCATGCTTCCCCTCCGCTCACTTTAGCAGGCGGAGAGGAAGCACAGCCAATTTGTATGCAAATGGAGCGTTTGGAACAATAGTTCTGTATGATTATTGGAACGCTAGGGTTACTATCGTAACCCTCCAGTCAAAACAGGCCACTTACGCACCTTGCGTGCGTAAGTGACCTGTCGGGCGCAGGTCTGGATCCGGCCCATTATTTTTATCTTCTGAACATGCACAGAATGCTGCATGTATTTCTGTGATCATTTTTTATTTATATAGTTCTGTTTTTTTTTAGTTTTATCATGTTGTATAATACTTACAAATTGTGTAAACTGTCTGGACTCTTTTTGCTACATTAGTGTAAGGTAACATTTAAACTTCAGACACATTGTATTGCCATAGTTGCAGACTTTTAACAGCTTCCCTCCGGGAGATACTGGAGGGAAGCTTTAGATGCATGCTGGGGGCAGGGCTTAATGATGCAATTTATGCAAATAGAGTCATTAAGCCCTGCCCCCTGACTAATACTTACCCGTTTTCAGCTGTAATAGGGATCAGGACGGAGCTTGATGGCGCAATTTGCATCAAGTCCATTCTTGTCCCTAGCAACACTAGTATACTACTTTAGTAACCCTAGCGTAACATCTGGAGGACGCATGCATGCGTAAGCGACCTGATGTTATTAGGTCAGGAACCGGTCTGGGATTATTTACTGTGCACTGCATTTTTTTACTGTGATAGTTAAATTTTCTAGACAATGAAGCAGCTATATTCATTAGTTTTCTATTTTGTGTTTTTCAGAACCTCCCTGTGTTCCTGATTGCTCATGGACGCAATGGTTTGATGTGAGTTATCCAAAATATGAACCCAATGGAGGAGATTATGAGACCTATGAGAACATCAGGAATGCTGGACATGATGTATGTGTATCACAACAGAACCTACAACACCACCATTGGATACAACAACCCCAGAGATAACCACTCCCCCGGAGACTTCAACTCCCACCACTACAAAGACAACAACCACAACAACTCAGAGTACAACAACATCTGTGCCTCCAACAACAACAAGTATCACAACAGAACCTACAACACCACCATTGGATACAACAACCCCAGAGATAACCACTCCCCCGGAGACTTCAACTCCCACCACTACAAAGACAACAACCACAACAACTCAGAGTACAACAACATCTGTGCCTCCAACAACAACAAGTATCACAACAGAACCTACAACACCACCATTGGATACAACAACCCCAGAGATAACCACTCCCCCGGAGACTTCAACTCCCACCACTACAAAGACAACAACCACAACAACTCAGAGTACAACAACATCTGTGCCTCCAACAACAACAAGTATCACAACAGAACCTACAACACCACCATTGGATACAACAACCCCAGAGATAACCACTCCCCCGGAGACTTCAACTCCCACCACTACAAAGACAACAACCACAACAACTCAGAGTACAACAACATCTGTGCCTCCAACAACAACAAGTATCACAACAGAACCTACAACACCACCATTGGATACAACAACCCCAGAGATAACCACTCCCCCGGAGACTTCAACTCCCACCACTACAAAGACAACAACCACAACAACTCAGAGTACAACAACATCTGTGCCTCCAACAACAACAAGTATCACAACAGAACCTACAACACCACCATTGGATACAACAACCCCAGAGATAACCACTCCCCCGGAGACTTCAACTCCCACCACTACAAAGACAACAACCACAACAACTCAGAGTACAACAACATCTGTGCCTCCAACAACAACAAGTATCACAACAGAACCTACAACACCACCATTGGATACAACAACCCCAGAGATAACCACTCCCCCGGAGACTTCAACTCCCACCACTACAAAGACAACAACCACAACAACTCAGAGTACAACAACATCTGTGCCTCCAACAACAACAAGTATCACAACAGAACCTACAACACCACCATTGGATACAACAACCCCAGAGATAACCACTCCCCCGGAGACTTCAACTCCCACCACTACAAAGACAACAACCACAACAACTCAGAGTACAACAACATCTGTGCCTCCAACAACAACAAGTATCACAACAGAACCTACAACACCTCCATTGGATACAACAACCCCAGAGATAACCACTCCCCCGGAAACTTCAACTCCCACCACTACAAAGACAACAACCACAACAACTCAGAGTACAACAACATCTGTGCCTTCAACAACAACAAGTATCACAACAGAACCTACAACAACTTCAGTAGTGACAACATCCCCAACGACAAATCCAAGTATGTGGAACAAAGGAAATAATAATTAATGTTGCAGTGCTTTGTTTAAACACATAAGAGAATGATACAGACTGAAGCTAATGGAATGCAAATAATGGGTTAATGGGTTAGGGCACGCTAGACATGAATGTTCTGGATCAGTATGCAAGTATGACAGGTTGCGCGTGGACCCATAATATCCAAGAACAATATAGATATATATTGCAGAATTGTTCTCCTCTTTAGTGATCCAAGTGCAGGGCTCTTCACTTTCATGCATAGTCAGGGCTGCTGATTTACGTTTTACCCCACCTCATTCACATCTTGCCCCGCCTCGTACAAGTTTTTTTCGCCACTATACAATTTTTGGTAAAAATGTTGTGGCTGCACACATTGCCCAAGAAGATGTGACCACAATATAGAAATAACATTGGAATTGCTGCAAGGGTTAATGAGTAGAACATACCTGGGAATATTCCCCTAAACTAAGTACTTTTATAAAAGTGAAAAGACTAAAACATATATACTAATATGCATATAAAACCATTAAAAACAAAATTAATTAAACCCACTAAGAACTGATATAAACATAGAATGTCCAGAGTATGTAAGTTAATAGCAGGCAGTATTAGGGAGGAGGTTATGAGTAAAAGTTCCTATCTTCGGTGGTTTCTTCCTCAGTTCCATGTAACATAAACATAAAAGTACTTTTATAGTCAAGTAGAAGCTATAATGGTGGTTTATACAGTATAATGACTTCCATAAACATTATTTTATACATTTCTGGTTTCATGAAAATTAAAATAGAAACCATTTATTGTTAAAATTGAAAATCTTCTGGGACAGGAACCTCCGTTAGTAATGTGAGCCCACATGCACCCTCCAGATGTTACGCTATTTTTAATAAAATAACTTCCATCGTATGAAACTAAGTTCCGTACAATGGCTTTTAAGCTAAAAGGGGCTGTGCTTCCCCTCTGCCCGCAAAGTCGGAAAGGGAGAAGCATGTAAAATTTACAGTGTGGCTGGTAACGGTAATGGACAGACCGCTGATCCGCAAGTGTGACTTAAGGCTCCCTTATGGCACCGTAAGTCACACAATTTAAGAACCAGAGGGGAGAATGACAGGGGGAGATCACTCACCTCTCTTGTGCGGACGGTTAGACCCTCGTACGCATGGAAACTGTGCTGTGGTCTGGATCTGGTCCCTGATCACTGTTTCAAAAGAAGGTCTTATGGCCACATGTGCTGGAAAAGAAGAGTGAAACACCATGGCTTATGTCTTGATGAACTTCAAGCTCAAGATTCACTCTATCATTCTGCTTGTTGTACATTTATTTGCATCACAGAATTGTATGTATGAAACCTGATTCAGAGATAAGAAAGCTTTAAGAAGGTGTGGATACATGCATATCATAAAGCTCCCTCCCACGCCACCTTCCCTTTAGTTTATAATCCTAGGAGTACCTTCCCTAACTTCCTGTTTGTATTTTCCTTTTTAAGAAGGAGAATATGAACAGTCTTTCCTCTACCCTGCCCTCCCTGCTCCTTTCCATACCTCCCCCCTCCCAATCTAATAAAATTTTCCAGAGGCGGCATTGGCACACCTTCTTTTATGTAACCCACCACATTAAAGACCACACGTAGTCAAGCTATGTACCGAAGTGGTATGTAGATTGCGTAAATGACATAATACGAATGCTTAGTAGGTCATTTCTTAAAGTACTGCACTCAAGCTGGAGCTTCTTAAGTGTGAATCAGGTCCATGGTGTGCAGAGATATGATAAGCAAATAATTGACATGGTGCTAACATATTGTCCTAACCCTTGTAAGTACATAGTGTGTTGCACATTTTCTATTTTTTTTATTCAGTTACCTCCTAGATTCCTAAAGTAGTTTCCTAAAGTTACACAGTGCTAAAAACATTTATAGTAATTATTGTAAGCACCTGCAGCTATCATTTCTCATGAGGGATCATAGAAAATGAGTTGATCATTCCAACTACACTATGTTATAAATGCTTTATCCAACCGTGTTATAAGATTTTATACAAAAATGTTTACTTTTTCTACTGTTTTCTCTAGCATCTTCTTGTATTCCGGTGTGCAAATGGACACAATGGTTTGATGTGAGTTATCCAAAATATGAACCCAATGGAGGAGATTATGAGACCTATGAGAACATCAGGAATGCTGGACATGATGTGTGTGAGAGGCCAGAGAACATTTCCTGCAGAGCACAGAAATTCCCAGAGAGACCATTGGAAGATTTGGGACAGAAACTGACATGTGACGTCTCCTATGGACTCATCTGTAACAACAAAGACCAAGATGGATTCATGCCTGTCTGTTACAACTATGAGATCAGTGTATATTGTTGTGACCAACTCCCAGATTACTGCTATAGCTCAACCTCTCAAACCCCCACAACATCCACAACTCAGAGTACAACAACAAGGCCGCCATCACCAACAACCACTGTTACTGAGACTACAACAACTCCTACCACTACAAAGACAACAACCGAGACCACCACAACTTCAGGTTCTACACCACCACCAACAACGACAACCACCACTGAGACTACAACTACACAGACTTCAACTCCAACTACCACAAAGATAACAACCCCGCACTCAAGCACAAGTAAGTATCAACAAGTGAATATCCTGTTGATTTTTCCATGCAATGTATAAACATTATGTTACACAATATTTTTCTTTGATTCTGAATCTGGTTATTTAAACATATGTCAGATGCAAATACTGTCTATAGTAACCTCCGTTATGCTATGCTCTGGATTAACAGCAAACTATAAACACACGGAATTTGTAGTAGTGAGGTCAGGAAGTCTTTTTAATCTGAAAGCTATCTGTGGAGATACAGCTAGTTGGACTGCGTCATCTCCTTTATCTACTCAAGCAAATGTCACCCTTGGTCAAATAACGTTTATTGGTAAAGCAGATGATCGTTCAATAAACATCTGCTTATTTTAAAAAAAGGCCTTCAATTTCTGTCACCCACAGTTTTAAAGTTATGCCCTTTTTAACAATATACATTAAGATATATAACCCATTTATAAAGCATTTAGGTCTTTTTGAATCCTTCCTTTTGTTGTATCACGTGTGTTGAACACCAAAGGGGTTTGTCCAATGACTTTGCTGGGAAGCAGCTTATGCTGCCATAAGCTTACCTTAAAGCGCTCATGCGGATCAGCGGTCCGTACGACCGCTTTTCCGCACAAGTGTGGTAGCCCCCTCCCACAATCTACATTTTGCATGCTTCCCCTCCACTCACTTTAGCAGGCGGAGAGGAAGCACATCCCATTTGTATGCAAATAGAGCGTATGGAACAATAGTTCTGTATGATTATTGGAACGCTAGGGTTACTATCGCAACCCTCCAGACAAAACAGGCCACTTACACACCTTGCGTGCGTAAGTGACCTGTCGGACGCAGGTCTGGATCCGGCCCATTATTTTTATCTTCTGAACATGCACAGAATGCTGCATGTATTTCTGTGATCATTTTTTATTTATATAGTTCTGTTTTTTTTTTGTTTTTGTTTTATCATGTTGTATAATGCTTAGAAATTGTGTAAACTGTCTGGACTCTTTTTGCTACATTAGTGGTAAAGTAACATTTAAACTTCAGACACATTGTATTACCATAGTTGCTGACTTTTAACAGCTTCCCTCTGGGAGATACTGGAGGGAAGCTTTAGATGCATGCTGGGGGCAGGGCTTAATGACGCGATTTATGCAAATAGCGTTATTAAGCCCTGCCCCCTGACTAATACTTACCTGTTTTTAGCTGTAATAGGGATCAGGACGGGGCTTGATGGCGCAATTTGCATCATCAAGTCCATCCTTGTCCCTAGCAACACTAGAATACTATAGTAACCCTAGCGTAACATGTGACCTGACGTTATTAGGTCAGGATCCGGTCTGGGATTATTTACTGTGCACTGTGTGTATTTACCATGAAAGTTACATAGTTACATAGTTGATGAGGTTGAAAAAAGACAACAGTCCATCAAGTTCAACCTATTTTGGATCTCCTGCGATCCCTATCTTTATATTTGAAGTTAATCCATGTAAAGCAACCTCAAAACTGTTGCAATCCTAATATAAATAAATACATACATTTCTACCTTGCTCCACTACTGTCCTTTATTTAAATTAGCGGTCCTGGTAATCACAACAGAACCTACAACACCACCATTGGATACAACAACCCCAGAGATAACCACTCCCCCGGAGACTTCAACTCCCACCACTACAAAGACAACAACCACAACAACTCAGAGTACAACAACATCTGTGCCTCCAACAACAACAAGTATCACAACAGAACCTACAACACCACCATTGGATACAACAACCCCAGAGATAACCACTCCCCCGGAGACTTCAACTCCCACCACTACAAAGACAACAACCACAACAACTCAGAGTACAACAACATCTGTGCCTCCAACAACAACAAGTATCACAACAGAACCTACAACACCACCATTGGATACAACAACCCCAGAGATAACCACTCCCCCGGAGACTTCAACTCCCACCACTACAAAGACAACAACCACAACAACTCAGAGTACAACAACATCTGTGCCTCCAACAACAACAAGTATCACAACAGAACCTACAACACCACCATTGGATACAACAACCCCAGAGATAACCACTCCCCCGGAGACTTCAACTCCCACCACTACAAAGACAACAACCACAACAACTCAGAGTACAACAACATCTGTGCCTCCAACAACAACAAGTATCACAACAGAACCTACAACACCACCATTGGATACAACAACCCCAGAGATAACCACTCCCCCGGAGACTTCAACTCCCACCACTACAAAGACAACAACCACAACAACTCAGAGTACAACAACATCTGTGCCTCCAACAACAACAAGTATCACAACAGAACCTACAACACCACCATTGGATACAACAACCCCAGAGATAACCACTCCCCCGGAGACTTCAACTCCCACCACTACAAAGACAACAACCACAACAACTCAGAGTACAACAACATCTGTGCCTCCAACAACAACAAGTATCACAACAGAACCTACAACACCACCATTGGATACAACAACCCCAGAGATAACCACTCCCCCGGAGACTTCAACTCCCACCACTACAAAGACAACAACCACAACAACTCAGAGTACAACAACATCTGTGCCTCCAACAACAACAAGTATCACAACAGAACCTACAACACCACCATTGGATACAACAACCCCAGAGATAACCACTCCCCCGGAGACTTCAACTCCCACCACTACAAAGACAACAACCACAACAACTCAGAGTACAACAACATCTGTGCCTCCAACAACAACAAGTATCACAACAGAACCTACAACACCACCATTGGATACAACAACCCCAGAGATAACCACTCCCCCGGAGACTTCAACTCCCACCACTACAAAGACAACAACCACAACAACTCAGAGTACAACAACATCTGTGCCTCCAACAACAACAAGTATCACAACAGAACCTACAACACCACCATTGGATACAACAACCCCAGAGATAACCACTCCCCCGGAGACTTCAACTCCCACCACTACAAAGACAACAACCACAACAACTCAGAGTACAACAACATCTGTGCCTCCAACAACAACAAGTATCACAACAGAACCTACAACACCACCATTGGATACAACAACCCCAGAGATAACCACTCCCCCGGAGACTTCAACTCCCACCACTACAAAGACAACAACCACAACAACTCAGAGTACAACAACATCTGTGCCTTCAACAACAACAAGTATCACAACAGAACCTACAACACCTCCATTGGATACAACAACCCCAGAGATAACCACTCCCCCGGAGACTTCAACTCCCACCACTACAAAGACAACAATCACAACAACTCAGAGTACAACAACATCTGTGCCTTCAACAACAACAAGTATCATAACAGAACCTACAACAACTTCAGAAGTGACAACATCCCAAACGACAAATCCAAGTATGTGGAAGGAAATTATAATTTATAATATAATGTTGCTGTGCTTTGTTTAAACACATAAAAGAATGATACAGACTGAAACTAACGGAATGCAAATAATGGGTTAATGGGTTAGGGCACGTCAGACATGAATGTTCTGGATCAGTATGCAAGTATGACAGGTTGCGTGTGGACCCATAATATCCAATAATATCCAAGAACAATATAGATATATATTGCAGATATGTTCTCCTCTTTAGTGATCCAAGTGCAGGGCTCTTCACTTTCATGCATAGTCAGGGCTGTCGATTTACGTTTTACCCCACCTCATTCACATCTTGCCCCGCCTCATACAAGTTTTTTTGACACCATACAATTTTTGGTTAAAATGTCGTGGCTGCACACATTGCCCAAGAAGGTGTCACCACAATATAGAAATAACATTGGAATTACTGCAAGGGTTAATGAGTAGAACATACCTGGGAATATTCCCCTAAACTAAGTACTTTTATAAAAGTGAAAAGACTAAAACATATATACAAATATGCATATAAAAACATTAAAAACAAAATTAATTAAACCCACTAAGAACTGATATAAACATGCAATATCCAGAGTATGTAAGTTAATAGCAGGCAGTATTAGGTGGGAGGTTATGAGTAAAAGGGCCTGATCCAGACCTATACTCATGAAACGCTCATGTGCTTAGCGTATTTACGCCATCGTATCTCCCCTTGGTCGTACTTAGTTTTGCCTTCTTACGCCCAGCAAACCCTACCCTAACTTTTCTGATCGTAATCGCGGGCGTCCGTAAGCTCAATGCATAGTTACGATGCTTAGCACGCCCATACTGTAAGATTTAAATGCCTCACCTCACCCTCGGTGCATATTTACGGGTTTCGTATGGCACACACGCCCCTTCGACCGTATTTACGAAGGTGTTACAATAAAGGCTCATACGCTCAGAATTTCGGCGCATAACATGAGTGTAACATCTGCACTGCGCATGCGCAGTAAGTACAAATGGCCGTTTTTACATTTACGCCCGTGGCAAAAACGCACCCGAGCGTAGGTCTGGATCAGTCGGTGGTTTCTTCCTCAGTTCCATGTAACATAAACATAAAAGTACTTTTATAGTCAAGAAGAAGCTATAATGGTGGTTTATATAGTATAATGACTTCCATAAACATTATTTTATACATTTCTGGTTTCATGAAGATTAAAATAGAAACCATTTATTGTTAAAATTGAAAATCTTCTGGGACCGGAACCTCCGTTAGTAATGTGAGCCCACATGCACCCTCCAGATGTTACGCTATTTTAAATAATTTAACTTCCATCGTGCGAAACTACGTTCTGTACAATGGCTTTTAAGCTAAAAGGGGCTGTGCTTCCCCTCTGCCCGCATAGTTGGAAAGGGGGGAAGCATGTAAAATTTACAGTGTGGCTGGTAACGGTAATGGACGGACCGCTGATCCGCAAGTGTGACTTAAGGCTCCCTTATGGCAGAGTAAGTCACACAATTTAAGAACCAGAGAGGAGAGTGACAGGGGGAGCTCACTCCCCTCTCTTGTGCGGACGTATAAACCCTTGTACGCATGGAAACCGTGCTCTGGTCTGGATCTGGTCCCTGATCACTGAGAAGAAGGTCTTATGGCCACATGTGCTGGACAAGAAGGGTGAAACACCATGGCTTGTACCTTGATGAACTTCAAGCTCAAGCTTCACTCTATCATTCTGCTTGTTGTACATTTATTTGCATCACAGAATTGTATGTATGGGACCTGATTCATAGATAAGAAAGCTTTAAGAAGTTGCGGATACATGCATATTATAAAGCTCCCTCCCACGCCAACTTCCCCTTAGTTTACGATCCTAGGACACTTAGGAGTACTTTCCCTAACTTCCCGTTTGTATTTTCCTTTTTAAGAAGGAGAACAGACTTTCCTCTACCCTGCGGCTCCTTTCCATACCTCCCCCCTCCCAATCTAATTAATATTTTCCCGAGGCGGCACTGGCACACCTTCTTTTACGTAACCCACCACATGCTGGACCTGATTCACACTTAAGAAAGTTCTAAAAATAAGAACTTAAAGTTACGCCTGGGCAATATCATGTTGTTTTTGGGGGGAGTCAAGTTAATAGCATTCTTTTGTATGCAGGAATACATCTTCGAATAGCTTGCTGCACATAGATACTGACCAGCTTTAGTATTACACTGTTATTTAGACATGGTCTTGAAATGATCTCCTCTCAACACTAGTGCTGTTTGTAACAGATGAAATATGACTCCCCTGCAATCACCATGCCCAGGAGTGACTTTAAGTTCCTGGGCTATACCATGTTGATTGCAGGGGAGTCATATTTCATCTGTTGCAAACAGTACTAGTGTTGAGAGGTGATATTTCCCAGCCCAAGTCTAAATAACAGTGTAATAGTAAAGCTGGTCAGTATCTTTGTACACGAGGCTATGCAAAGATGTATTCCTGCATGCAAAGAATACAATTAAATTGACTCCCCCTGAAAACAACATGGTTTTGCTCAGGAGTAACTTTAGGTTCTTATTTTTAGAACTTTCTTAAGTGTGAATCAGGTCCGCTGTCTTTAAAGTCAAGCTATGTACCGAAGTGGTATGTAGATTGCGTAAATGACACAGGGGTAGATCCAGAACTACGCTCTAGCGCCGATCGTATTTACGCTCAGCGTAAATACAATGCACTCCCCGGACACTCCCCTTGGTCGACAGTAATTTCACCTCTCAACGCTTGCCGAAACCTACCTTAACTTTTCCTATTGTAAGTACTTCCGGACATAATTACGCGATGATCATAACAGCCTAAGCAGGTCCATACTGGTGGAGACGTAAAAACGCATGTTTGTATATACTGAGCATGCGCACGGCAGATGTTACGCTACGTAACGCGATGAAACTCTGAGCATAAGTGTCTTTCACGTAACAGTAGTGTAAAAACGTTCGAGGGGGGCGTGCCTATATTACGATAGCTGTAAGTACGAGGCAATTACGCAATGTAGGCAGGGGATTGCATTTAAATCGTTCAATATAGGCGTGCTTAGCTGCATAACTACGCACAGGCTATACGTACGTGTGCGGACATGAGCGGTTATGCTGCCAAAAGTTAAGGTAGGGTTTGGAAAGCAAAAAGCAGCCAAAGGACGTACATGCAAGGTAAGTGCTTAGAAGGTACGCTCGCGTAAATACGCTACGCTAGGAAACGGATTACAACCGGAGTTCTGGATCTACCCCATAGTGTGTTGCACATTTCTCTATTTTCTTTTTTTAGTTAGTTAGTTACCTCCTAGATTCCTATAGTAGTTCCCTAAAGTTACACAGTGCTAAATACATTTATAGTAATTATTGTAAGCACCTGCAGCTATCATTTGTTCATGTAGGATCATAGTAAATGAGTTGCTCATTCCAACTACAATATGTTATAAATGCTTTACCCAACCGTGTTATAAGTTCTTATGTAAAAATATAACATTTTTCTACTCTTTCCTCTAGCATCTTCTTGTATTCCGGTGTGCAAATGGACACAATGGTTTGATGTGAGTTATCCAAAATATGAACCCAATGGAGGAGATTATGAGACCTATGAGAACATCAGGAATGCTGGACATGATGTGTGTGAGAGGCCAGAGAACATTTCCTGCAGAGCACAGAAATTCCCAGAGAGACCATTGGAAGATTTAGGACAGAAACTGACATGTGACGTCTCCTATGGACTCATCTGTAACAACAAAGACCAAGATGGATTCATGCCTGTCTGTTACAACTATGAGATCAGTGTATATTGTTGTGACCAACTCCCAGACTACTGCATTAGCACAACCTCTCCTGGTTCCACAACAAGGACCACAACCACTCCAGAGACTACAACACAAACTTCAACTAAGACCACAACATCTGTGACCACATCTCCAACTCCAGGTAAGAACAGCAACTAGGAAAATACAAAACTGTGACATGATTAGTAAATTATTTTAAATGCAAATCAATTATTTAATAGAATTCCCTTCAGCCATGTAGTATTCAGAATATAGTCACCATAGAAATACATTCATTAGACATGTTTTATTTGTGCAATATGATTGTACTATTGGACCTGATTCAGAGACTGAAAATAAGAGAGGAAAATTACTCCTGGGCTAAACCATGTTGATTGCAGGGGAGTCATATTTCATGTGTTGCAAACAGTATTAGAGTTGAGAAGTGGCGTTTTCCAGTCCAAGTCTAATTAGCAGTGTGATAGTAAAGCTGGTCAGTATCTGTGTGCTGTTAGCAAAAAAATAAAGATATATCCCTGCATGCAAAGAATTCAAATAACTTGACTTCCCCTGAAGTCAACATGATTTTGCCCAGGAGTAACTTTCCTCTCTTAGGACCTGATTCACACTTAAGAGTGAGATAGGTGCAGGCAGATTCGCATCTAACTCACTCTTCCAGCTCCCAACCCACACCCCGTTTTTAGGTATCTTATGGCATTTACGAGTGCCATAGGTCTACCTTATGTCTCCGTGCAATGGGCCTGATCCAGAACTACGCCTCGGAGCGAATTTACGCGTGGCTGAGACGTAAAATCACTGTTTTGTACGCACTGTGCATGCGCACCATAGAAAATACGCACATTAACGTAGCGGTGAAAGTATAGTATGGACCATTCACGTATGTGTCATGTAAATACTTATGAGTGGCCTTGCCAATTTTACGTTACTCTAAATTACGTGTGAAATACGTGAAGTAGGCGGGGGGTTGTATTTAAAGTGTACAGTATGGGCGTGCTAAGCTGCGTAAATTCGTTCAGCCCATACGTACGTGTGCGTATGACTGCGGTTACGCTGGAAAAAGTTAAGGTAGGGTTTGGAAAGCGTATCTTGACTAAATACGTCCGTGCAAGGGGTGTGCCGAGGGGAGTGTAGCGAATTTCCGCGCACAAAAATACGCTCCACGAATAAACGTACAGCAAATGTAGTTCTGGATCTACCCCAATGTCCTTACAGATATTCCGCCTCCCTCCCCAGCTAATCTAAAACATCCTAAAAATGCCCTGAGGTGACATAACGCCGCCTCTTTTGAGACCATAAAGACCGCACCTACGCTATCTACGTACCGATTTGCTACATAGATAGCGTAAATGACCTACTACGCATGTGCAGTAGGTAATTTCGTCCATATACGCACTTAAGAAGCAGAAGCTTCTTAAGTCTGGATCCAGCCCATTGTCTTTCACATTATTTCCTTGTAAAATAGCAAACACTGATTGAATATGTATTTTCTGTTTGATTATGTCTATCTAGATAGAATAACTTAAGGTGATATTTACTTTTCAACACTTTAGAACCTACAACTCCTACAACAACAACTACAACTACTACAACGCAACCTACAACTACCATCCCTACTACTACAAGTATAACTACCACCACACCACCAATCATCACTACCACAGAGTGTACCACTGAAACTGAGGAAACAACCCCATGTAAGTGTTGTTTAAATAGTTTTTAACTAGAACTGACTTCAGATATCATCTTTTTTTGGGATCGTGTAAGAAGGGCCACCATCAGAGGGGTGACAGCCGGGACTACTGACCCAGGCCCGGAGCTGATAGGGGCCTGCCAATACTTCGCTAGCTCTGTAGCAGCAGGTATCGGCAGTAAACTACTGATACTTGCGGTTCAGAGCTATTTAGTAGCCGGCCAATGCGCATGGAACGTCTTCCCTGCGCACCGGCCTGCTGCTGGGCCACGCCCCTATGTGACGTCACCAATGACTCCACATAGGGGGCGGGGCCCTGTGGCTGGGTCACAGGCCCTGCATGTGATGACAGCAGCCCTGCCTATAAGTAGTAAAAAAGCAATGAAATAAATACACTTGCATATTTTTCTTAATTTTTATTTTACTCCTTGGCCTTAATCCAGATCTGAGTGCAAATAGTAACGCACCCTGCGGGCGGGACTTGTGTGCTGTAATGGGCAGTGTGGTACGCTCCATCCACAGGTGTATGTAATGGGATTTCTGGATGGGAAGTAAATAATGTCATGTGGCGCACACAATGGCGGGCACTCTGCTGCAACGTCTGCAATTATGCTTTGCAAGTGCAGGGTTACACACTGTGATAAATAGAACGGAAGCTTCAGTTGTGGTGTTTTTGCTGGAAAGCAATGGATAAATTAATTTACAGGAAAATATGAAAAATATTACAAATTATTGGTTTTTTTTTTACTGTACTCTAAAAAAATAAACAACAACCACACAACACACTTGCAATCAAGCTGGCGGGTACAAAATGATCTTCTGAATGGGACATGACCCAATATTCTAATGTAAAG
Organism: Limnodynastes dumerilii; assembly: GCA_011038615.1. Classification (NCBI taxonomy): domain Eukaryota; kingdom Metazoa; phylum Chordata; class Amphibia; order Anura; family Limnodynastidae; genus Limnodynastes; species Limnodynastes dumerilii. Next base: position 131,089 of record WWET01002893.1, on the reverse strand, counting down.
TCACCTCTGTTTTGTCTGAGTTGTGATCAGGATGGATTGCATTTGTGCTGGCCACGCCACTTAATGTACAATGACTACAGTACGTCCCTAAACCCCTCTGCCCTCCCTCAGAGAGCAAGCGCCAGAATGGGACGTCCCTGTGTGCTCTTCAGTTCTGAGCATGCACAATGTAAAACCACACAGAGAAACCTCCCACCAGCTGCCGTACACTCAGATCTGCATCAGGGCCCCTGTGTATAATGCAAAAATGTGTGCCCAATAGCAAATTTTTTTTTTTTGAACAATGATACAGCCACCAACTGACATCTATATCATGTTCGAAATATGGCCCCTTGGACTGACAACCCCATCCTCTATCTAGCATCTATCTGTCTGTCTGTCTATCTATCTACAGTATCTATCTATCTATCTATCTATCTATCTATCTATCTATCTATCTATCTCATATCTATCTATCCTCTATCTATCTATCTATCTATCTATCTATCTATCTCATATCTATCTATCTATTTATCTATCTATCTCATATATATGGGCACAATGGTTTGATGTGAGTTATCCGAAGTATGAACCCAATGGAGGAGATTATGAGACCTATGAGAACATCAGGAATGCTGGACATGATGTGTGTGAGAGGCCAGAGAACATTTCTTGCAGAGCACAGAAATTCCCAGAGAGGCCCTTGGATGAGCTGGGTCAAATACTGACATGTGACGTCTCCTATGGACTCATCTGTAATAACAAAGACCAAGTGGGTTTCATGCCTGTCTGCTACAACTATGAGATTAGTGTATACTGCTGTCGCCCACTGCCACCTGAATGCTTTAGCACAACATCTGGAACCACTACAACTCAAAGTACAACAACAACAACAACAACATCTTCACCAACAACCACAACAAAGATTACATCCACAATGCCTACGAGTACTACAATATATGTGCCATCATCAACAAGTTTAACCACTGAACCCACCCCAGAGACAACTACTACTCCAGAGACTTCAAGTCCCACTACTACAGAGACTACAACCACTACAACATCAACAACAACAAGTATCAGGACAGAACCGACAACATTCCTGGAGACAACCACTACTCCAGAGACCACAACTTCTACCACTACAAAGACAACCACAAGCATTACTACTGAACCTACCACTACAACTCAAACTACTACAAAGACCACACCTGCTAGTACAAGTAAGAAA
>WWET01002893.1:115239-129841 GCA_011038615.1 Limnodynastes dumerilii | reverse complement strand
AGAGTGTACTGATAAATATTTTAATAACCCCACGTTTAAACAAAATAGTATTCATTTTAATCTGGAAAAGCTTTGTTGAACACACAATTACAGGTTAACCAATATAACAATACAAATTGTATATTATAAACAAATATACAAGATTTAACTTTATAGTATTCCAATTGTATGTAGACAAATACAAAAAGTAACTTAACGAATTGAAGAGTACATTCAAAGGATTTAAAAAAACAAAAAAAAATACAAACTTGTTATCTAACTAGATGAATAAAGTTATACAAAATATACAAAACATATAGGAAAGGCAGAAATATTGAACTCTTGACTCTTTGTTACTTTAAAATATGGCTCATTTGCCCTATATCCCATAAGAGGGTAAATTATCGTCGGCTGAAGGCTACCCACATGCTCCTAAGTCCCTAACCCAGTCCCCCCTTCCTAATTTCCCTCCCCTCCGACTATGCTGTAGTTACGGACGCCAGATCCAGGGCACACAGATTCATTAATTACACCGGGCATCATCTGCCCGGCGCATACGCAGATCGGCAGAAGTGCCGATCTAACACATCCGCCGACGTAGATTAGGATCAGGCCCAATGTTTCTATGCTATTTGTATTTTGCAAGTATTATGTTTAGGAGCTTTTTTGGGCTTTGGTACAGAATCTAGACCCCTGCATGCTTTCCATAACTGTGAGGGTTTTAAAGTCCACACGGAAGAGGGGAGTGAACTAACTTGTTACCAACTCTGGATCCGGTCCTTAGATACTATAGTCACATTTTTACTGGGGGCCTCAACTGAAGAGGTAATGCACCAAAAATATTATGTGTGATCTGTGTCTAAAAACTATCGTACATCCATGATATCACGCAAAGCACTTTCTATGAATCTTGCCAGATCAATTAATGGTGGAGGAGGGTTATTTTGGTGCCCAGATAATGGACTGGTTTCACAGATACGATTTTGCTATTTTTTGCGTGCGTATTTTTAGGATCGGAGTAACTGCGTATGCAGAAGTAACTTTTTCCACGCAAGTTACGTAGGATTTAGGCACGGAAGTCCATTAGGCACGGATTTCTGAATCGCACTTAGTGACATACGTATGGAGGGGCGTGGTTGTCTTCCGTACATGTGAAGTTACGTGAAAGTGGGCGGGGAGGAATTTAAATGGACGCGGTTAGTAATGTACGTAGGCACGTAAAAGCACACGTAGACTTAAAGTTGCCCTATGGAAGCAAAAGTCAGCGAAAATCCATCCGTGCGAGGGGAGTGTCATGGGTGTTGCCTTGCAACGTACATGCCTATATTTGCGTACTTTATACTCATGCATCTGTGAATCCAGTCCAGAGACAGGTAAGTACAGTATTACTAGGGTGAAACTTAAAGTTGTTAGGAAGGACTAAAGTTTGGGTATGAATTATACTTGGAATTAGAGCAAAGCCAACAGAAGGGCAGAAGCAGAACGTACTAAGAAAATTACATTAGTGTAGCAAATAGTCAGCGATTATATGTGTTCATTAGATGCCCTTGGTTCATATGTATTTATTATTTAGGTATGAATGTACACTAGTAGTTATATGGCCTGCAATTTACTTAACTACTTATGTTTTTATCTCTTCGCAGCCCCAAAAATTATCATTATAACCCCTCCACCAACGAGTACTATAACAGGATCTGGTTTAGGTAATTATAAGAAGATTGTGTATAAGATTGTATGAAGCTTTGTTGTTAGACTTGACCTATTATTATGTTCCAAATCATTTGTGAGAGTTTCCAGTGATTTCATATGTATTGATATTTATTAAGTGTCATACTGTCCATATGAATTTCTCTTATATGGCAAAATCTAACATTGGAAATGATTGTTTGTTTTATTGTGATAGTAACTGAATAATCTACTACCATATTATGTGTATCTTCTAAATCTTTACCAACCATACAGCCACATCCACTACTAATTCTCTCATAACTACTACAAGTGAAACTAAAGCATTAAACACCTATAATAAATATATACCAACTGCAACCAGTGAAGTAACATCTATTACACTTTTTTTCCTACTACTACTATTATATTACTACACTACTATAATATTACTACACTACTATTATATTACTACACTACTATCATATTACTACACTACTATTATTTTACTACACTACTATTACTACTAGTGAAGCCAGAATCATACACATGGGTGTGGTTCACTGGTCCTGTGTTCCAATTTGCGACACATTGTGTTCTGCAATGCAGTTGCGGCAGAAGGGATTTTTCTACAGCTTGAAAGCAGACAGCATGGACACTGCTAGGAATTAGAATGAGACTGCTCCAGGGGCGACAGGTAGTATTTTCTCTTAAAACTAACCCTGACCCTAAACCTCCCCTTCTATTAGCCTAACCTTAACCCTCCATGTCCTGCAGTCTAACCTTAACCGTCCTTGTCCCACAGCCTAACCTTAACCCTCCCCTCTCCAGGAACCTAACCCTAACCCTTCCTGTCCCGCAGCCTATCCCTAAGTCCTCGCAACCCTAACTATGCTTGTCTCGCAGCCTAACCTTAATTTTCTCCTGTCTGGAATCTAACCCTAACCGAAACAGGTACCTTGTCGTTAGAAGCCCATTCATTATGGCACCCGTTCCCGTAACACATAAGTTTCCAGTTAAAAAGCTAGTCAACAAAAAATGTCACCCAAAATTAACAACTGCATCCCCAAATACACCGACTCAATCTACAACTACAGCTACTACAATTGCTTATCTAACTCCTGGCTCCACAACATTGTATATTTCTTCCATAGTCCATGGAAAATACAAACAAATGAAACTATAGTTTATCTCAATCAAAATATTCCACCCGGGAATCAGCAGCGATCACTACATCAAATGAAAAACCACCATGCCAAGATTTACAACTTATTATAAATGTACAGAGTTACCAATATAATAAAAAAAAAGAGTAGATGGTAGTTCACAAGTACACAATGTATAGCCACTAACTCTCTCTATCTCTCTCTCTCACACACACACACACACACACACACACACACACACACACACACACACACACATACACACTCTGTCTCTCTCTGTCACACACACACACATACACACTCTGTCTCTCTCTGTCAAACTGTGCAAATATAGCTGTGCATAAGTTATTTAGATAGATAGACAATCTGTGCCATTTTATCTGTAAAATAAAATGCAGAGAAATTTGTTACATACATTTGCAAATATATGATAAGGTGTTCCTAATTCTTAACTGTCAGAGTCCCTATATCATGTATTACTAACATTAAGGAACTGATTCACACTTAAGAATGAACGTTCCTAAATATAAGCACAAACCAGATCCGTAAGAGAGCTTCTAGTAAATCTCTCTTTACTGATAGTAAAGAATCCAGCTAACAACACCCCAGCTACAGAACTGCTTAGTATGCGTGGTTTTCTAGGTTCGTAAATTTAAATGCGGATATCTTTACCGTGAATCACACGTAGGTCGTTAGGTTCTTAAAGTTAATCAGCAATTACTGATCTGCAACTAAAGGCAATTGTTGTTTAAGCCTGAATCATTCCTAAGTAGCCGATCTTATCTGTGAATCATTCAGCCATGGTTTCCGTGCGTAGTTTTCAGTTCCGGGCATGCTCAGTTCTTAAAAATACACACAGAGATTCTGTTCTTTCTTAGTTGTGAATCAGGTCCCAAGTGTTTTTTTGAGGTGGTACTCAGTAATGCCATCTTTTTGGCAGCCCAGCCTTAGGCAGTACTATGGAATGTTTTGTAGAACTTTATTTCTAAACAGTAGGTAAATTATTAAGTCGCCAAACTCAGTGATTGCTTTGTGATTACACTGAATATTCAGAGTTTTGTTTTCTGTCAAGTGTGAATCTTGCTGTCACTGCTATTCTAGACTGCAGGACACATCCAGGGATTGTCAGAATAAATTCATTATAACATGAACTTATTTGTTTTTGCTATTGTGTCAATATGTAAATGATACAATAATATTGTCCTAAATTGCAAAAACAATTATGTTTGTCCTGATTGGGAACTTATTAAGTAAGATTTTATTAAGATTTTAAACTTTTAAAATGTGTTTGCAAGAAAGTTTATTGCAATGTTCTCATTGCTTTAAAAAGAGCTTTCCATGACACCATCTGCTATGAAACAGTCTGCTTTGTGCAAAACACATTCTTTTTATTGTGTTTCTGTTTTTGTGGTTTTATACAATGATGACTAACATGGTGACAAGAATAAATTTCTAGTGTAACATATAAAACTTTTCAAATACAAATTAGCAATGAAACTATTTTTTTTATATTGCAAATTTACCATGAAAATATGACATATCTTCTCAGAGCAAACCACTACTCCAGAGACAACTCAAACCACAACCACAACTACAACCACTAAAACATCTGTGCCAACAAGTATCAGCACAGAACCTACAACTACTCCAGAGCAGACAACAACCACTGAGGTAACCACTACTCCAGAGACAACAACTCCCACCACAACTACAACTACAACCACTACAACATCTGTGCCAACAAGTATCAGTACAGAACCTACAACTACTCCAGAGCAGACAACAACCACTGAGGTAACAACTACTCCAGAGACAACAACTCCCACCACAACTACAACATCTGCGCCAACAACAAGTATCAGTACAGAACCTACAACGACTCCAGAGCTATCAACATCCCCTGAGATAGTCACTACTCCAGAGACAACAACTCCCACCACAACTAAGACTACAACCACTACAACATCTGTGCCAACAACAAGTATCAGCACAGAACCTACAACTACTCCAGAGCTATCAACATCCCCTGAGATAGTCACTACTCCAGAGACAACAACTCCCACCACAACTACAACTACTACCACTACAACATCTGTGCCAACAACAAGTATCAGTACAGAACCTACAACTACTCCAGAGTTATCAACATCCCCTGAGATAGTCACTACTCCAGAGACTTCAACTCCCACCACAACTAAGACTACAACCACTACAACATCTGTGCCAACAACAAGTATCAGAACAGAACCTACAACTACTCCAGAGCAGACAACAACCCCTGAGGTAACCACTACTCCAGAGACAACAACTCCCACCACAACTACAACATCTGCGCCAACAACAAGTATCAGTACAGAACCTACAACTACTCCAGAGCTATCAACATCCCCTGAGATAGTCACTACTCCAGAGACAACAACTCCCACCACAACTAAGACTACAACCACTACAACATCTGTACCAACAACAAGTATCAGCACAGAACCTACAACTACACCAGAGATAACAACATCCCCTGAGATAGTCACTACTCCAGAGACTTCAACTCCTACCACTTCAGAGGCCACAACCACTACCACTGAACCTACAACTACAAAGCTGACAACATCAACTGCTATTCCAACAACAAGTTCATTGATCACAACTCCTTTATCAACGTATTCTACAATGTGTGTTTGTGTATTCAACGGGACATCATATCCACCAGGTAACAATCAGTTTAGTTTAACATTACTTGTCAGTTTATTGATTTTGCATACATTTAAAGCTAAGTATTTTGAAATCTAAAAAGTTCTGTAATCCAATAATAGCTGTTAAGATTACTAAGGTGTCAAAATAATATAAAAATAACTATGGTGAAGAAAAATGTGGGATAACAGGAAAAGAATATGAATAATGAAGCCTGCAGAGATTATAGATATATAGTCTGAAAATAAGCAGAAAACAAATGGAAATTAACATATAGAATTGCAGGGGATGCACATTTATTCTGTGGCAAATAGTATTATTATATTATTATTATTATTATTATTATTATTATTGTTTATTTATAAGGCTTCACAAGGTGTCCACAGCACCGTACAAAATACAACAACAAAATATAGCAAAGACATACAGGCAGGGATGGACAGCATAGTACATAATAAAATACAATATAAATATAAAAATATCACAAAAATACAATAAAGTGAAGCAAGCACAGAACGCAAGGCAAAATGCGAGGTGTCAAGCTTGACAGCTCACGGAGCAGGGGACAGAACGTAGTGAGAGGTTGAGAGGGAGCCATCTGGTACAAAGGTAAAAGGGTAGCAGAGGGGGACAAGAGGGTACAAAGTGAGGGGCGAGTGGTGGAGGAGGGAACAACACTAGGATGGAGGGCCCTGCTCACGTGAGCTAACACACTAAGTGGAAGGGATGAACTTACAGAAGACATAAGGAGGGGGAAGGAAGGGGACTGCTGGTGTAAGCAGAGGAGAGGGGGAAGGAAGGAGAAGAAGGGATAGATGTAGGATGCAGTGAGGATGTTAGGAGTAGGCTAGTCTGAACAGGTGCGTTTTGAGTGAGCGTTTGAAAACTTGCAATGTGGGGAAGAGTCTGACTAAAGAAGGGAGATCATTCCAGTGCAGAGGTGCAGTGTGGGAGAAGTTCTGGACATGGACGTGAGATGTGGTAATCAGTAGGGAGGTCAGACAAAGGTGGTTAGCAAAACTGAGAGGATGGGCATGGGTGTGTATTTAGATAAGGGAAGAGAGGTGAGGAGATGACCTTAAAGGTGATGGTAAGAAGTTTAAAGAGAGCTCTGAAGCGAACAGGAAACCAGTAAAGGGTTTGACATAAAGGAGAGGCCGAGGTAAAGCGGCATGGGCCTGCAAGCAGCAGTGAGGATAGATTTCAGGGGGCCAAGACAGATGAGCGGGATACCAAAGAGAGGGAGGTTACAGTAGTCGAGACATGATATGGCTAGAGAGTGGATGAGGGTTTTGGTAGCTTCATTGGTGAGGAAGGGACGGATGCGTGCAATGTTGTGTAGGTGGAAACGGCAAGAATGAGAGAGGGCAGGGATGTGTGGTATAAAGGAAAGTGAGGAGTCAAGAATGACACCTAGGCGGTATTAAACTTGAAAGATGATGTTACCTGGCCTACTGTAAGTCAATATAATGTAATATTTAAAAGTGAAGCTGGTCCGCCTGTGCTCTGCGCTAGTGCAATGAAGTGTTCCACTCTATATCAATGAGAAAGTGTGCGGTTTAGTGCAGCAGACATGGGCCCAGATCCAGAACAACGCTTGTGAGCGAATTTACGCGTGCCGCAGACATAAAATCGCCTTTTGGTAAGTACTGCGCATGCGCACCATAGAAAATACGCACATTAACGTAGCGTAATTGTGAACGTATGGGCCATTCACGTATGTGTTACATAAATACTTATGTGTGGCCGTGCCAATTTTACGTGAGTCCAAAATACGTCTGAAATACGTTAAGTAGGCGGGGGTTTGTATTTAAAGTGTACAGTATGGGCGTGCTTAGCTGCGTAAATTCGTGTTGCCCATACGTACGTGTGCGTATCACTGCGGTTACGTTGGCAAAAGTTAAGGTAGGGTTTGGAAAGCGTATCTTGACAAAATACGTTCGTTCAAGAGGTGTGCCTAGGGGAGTGTATAGAAGGTACGCACATTGCCACAATATTTGCTCAGTATGTTTTTGCTTAAACATACCAACATGTTTCAGTTTTTTATAATTAACACTTACATTTTACCAATATAAATTAATTACCGTAAAGCATGAAAACTTGTTTAGACTGCTGCATTACACCTCAGTCTATAGTATTTGCCTTTACAAATTAATTTCCATGTTTCTGTGCGACCTATCCTGAACTGCTACTGTTGGAACGCTAGATAGGGCACACCCATGGTCCATTTAATGTTTGCATTTCAGCTCTGCAAAATTTCTGGATCCGTCCTGTATTGTTTTGTGAAAAAGGAATCAGCATATCAGAAAGATAAAATGAGAAAAATTTATTAAATAAATAGCCCATAGCTTGTGCTGTTTAAGGTAGACCAGACATACACCTAGAAATATTACTGTGTCTGTTTAATTGCAGGTGAAATAGTAGATGGTGTTTTCAATAAAACTTGGTGCTATAGAGTCATTTGCAGTAGTGAATGCTCAATAGAAGTGCAAAGGTGGAAATGTCATACACCTTCCACCACACCACTGCCAACTACTTCAGAATCCACAACAACCACAGGAAGTACTACAACACCAGAAGTTACCACAACCACAGGAAGCACTCCAACTCCAGAAGTTACCACAACCACAGGAAGCACTCCAACTCCAGAAGTTACCACAAGCACAGGAAGCACTCCAACTCCAGAGGTCACAACACCACCAACAATTAGCCAAACTACACCTTCTACTAGCACACCAACTACCACTACAAAAGGAACCACAACACCCACCACAACGTCTAAGTCAACAACTACAACAGCCACAGTTCCTACCACAGTTAAGAAGCCTGGATGTCCATTTGACCCTCATCGCGAGGTAAGTATGTTCCTTGACACATACCCTTACAAATAGATTATATGAATGAATAAAAAAAATACAATTAATTAGGTGAACATATTTCTGATTTTGGATATGTCTTAATGCTTAATAATCATTTTAGTTAAATAACAAACTAACAGCATAAATTTACCACGATGTGAAGCAAAATCATGTAAACTGTGAGGCTCATAAAAGATTATAATTGTTGTGATTATAAAGCTATATCTTGTAATGAAACATTATTATCTGATCACCTTTACGAGGTCTTTGGTTAGACATAAAACAAAAAACAAAATGGGGAAAATTATATCCAGCATCAAATTATTACACACCCCTCCCCGCCCAACCTAAAAATGTCTTGACAACTTTAACTGGAATCAGTACAAATTAGGGAAAAAGCCTAAGTTTTAATTAATTCCTAAAATTTTACAGATAATAGACCTGAGGCCGTATTCAGAGATCCGTTTTCATGGCGAGTCCCGTGCATATTTTTAGAATCGGATCAACTACGCATGCGTAGTTAACGTAGACTATGTGCGTGGAAGTGCCTTTCGGACAGACTTGTGACTCGCACGTTGATACATACAGTCGGGTATGCAACGTAAAAATACGCCTGGTTGAATTTAAATAAAAATGGGCAGGGGGTGGCATTTAAATGAAGAAAAGTGGGCGCGCCTATCATGAATCGCACGTACGGAGGACATATACGCATGGGAATGCACTTGGAAACTTACAAGTGGTCTATGGCGGAGGGGGTCTCCAAGAGCACAGCCGAGAGTGTCGTGCTTGTGAGGGGGTTTGGCCTGCATATAATTGCGGCCCGATCGCCATACGAATCTCTGAATACAGTCCCTAATTTGCACTTAGGAAGCTTCGGCTTCTTAAGTGTGAAATCTCCCGAAATGATCTACTACGCATGCATTTGCATAGTAGGTCATTTAGGGGCAGTTCTGTCCGCACCTAACTCACTCTTAAGTGTGAATACGGTCCAATGTAACATACCATATTTCTTAACTCAACTCATCTTAAGTCAATACTTATGTTAATTCTAGTCTAGAATTCTACAGAATAACAATAAATATACTCTTAATATTTGTCTTTGAATACCCTGGAACTTTTGACCCCTGACTTATTTTTACTCCCTGTGGTTCCCTAGCACAATGAAACATGGGTACTATGTAACTGCACCATGGCCAGATGTCTGGAAAACAACACAGTAGAGATCATTGAACTTAAGTGTGAGCCACCGCCTATAATCACTTGTGCCAATGGACGCCCACCGATTGCTGTACCAGATGAAGACCTTTGCTGTTGGCATTGGGAGTGTGATTGTGAGTATTTCTGCTTCTGCTGTTATAACGATCTCATTCTGAAACCACACCGGATTGGTTTGGGCCAGCCATATGAAATTTTTGGTGCTCCAGGTGTTGTGAAACTAAAAGCCCCAACATGCCTTGCCAATTATCAGATAGACATAAGCTGTTGTAGCATCCTGGGACATGTAGTTTCCCACACCTCAATGGACAGTCGCTACAATGACTTACAAGTGTCAATTTGATTTCCAGGTGTTTGCACTGGCTGGGGAGACCCCCACTATGTCACATTTGATGGAACATATTATAGCTATCAAGGCAACTGTACTTACACTCTAGTGGAAGAGATTAAAAAGGAAATTGATAACTTTGGTGTGTACATTGATAACTATGACTGTGGAGCAGAAGATCGGGTCTCCTGTCCTCGTAACATCATTGTCCGTCATGAAACTCAAACAATCCAGATTGAGGCAAAAAGCTTAACATCACTCAATTTACAGGTAGGTTGGAATCGTAACATCTGTAAGAGCCAAAATGCCCTCAATTTTTTTCCTCTCTAAGGAATGATGTTAAAAGTGGAGGATTTTCATTGCAGATTTTTACATTCTTAGGAGCAGATCCTGGGAGGTCTGACAGTCTGCATGGAAGAGGGTAGTGAACTCCCCCTGTCACCTCTCTCTCTTGTGTGGGCTTTAGCTGAGTCACGTTGCTACAAGGAAGCTTTAAGGCCTGGATTCACACTACTGGACATATAGCATATACGTCTGTAGCTTAACGTTTTTTCTACTGCACATGCGTAGTAAATTTTTTACTTAATCTACGTATCTTTTCGTTAGGTAGATTGCGTATATGTGGATATGTGGTCTTAAAGACCGCATATACACAATCTACGTAACGAAAAGATACATAGATTACGTAAAAAATTTACTACGCATGTGCAGTAGAAAAAAATGGTAAGCTACAGACGTATATGCTATATGTCCAGTAGTGTGAATCCGGGCCTACGTCTCTCATGCGAATCAATGGTCCGTACGACTGCTGATCTGCACGGAAATTGAAAACCCAGTCCAGATTGTAACATTTTAATTCTCCCTCACCCACCTTATGGAGTTTAGGCGGGTGGAAGGGATGCGCTGCCCTCTTGGGCAGAGCTCCAAATGTAGAAAGCTAAGTTTGTTATGCCTAGAAATCTATTTGTAATGCACATGTACATTGCCAGATAATCAGCCAAATTCCGCAAGCAGCTTGTTGAAGTCTAGCTGTCGTAGAGCGACCTTGATCCAGTCCTTAGTGTGATATACTATGATCTTTTGATAATATTTTATAAGTTTGTCTTTGAATATAATGTATATAAACTTGTGATAATCTATCACGGTTTGAGCCAACCATACAAGGCCTATTCTTCATATATTTTTCTGGCTAGGTGGTTAAGAGAAATGCACTGTTAGTGGTACTTAAGGACAGGGTCGAGAACCCCTGATCTAGTGCATTTTCTTAATTGCAATCCTTTCTGCAGCATATTTACAAGTATACTAATAGCTATATATATCATACAGTACAAAGTGATCTCCAGATCAATCTTAACCTATTCATACATCTCTATATTTAAATTATTTAAACCATATTGAAATTCCCCTTGCATCTAAAATGTATTTGTTCTTACATTGTAAATGGAAATAAGATTTGGATAGTAAAATAGATAAAATGGTCAAAATACTGAGAAGCAAAGATTTTAAAATGGAAAACACTGTGGATCTTTTGCACAGAGAACGAGTACACCCTTTAAACATGTGTACAGTGTCTACACTATTACATGCTATAGAGTCTTGTTGTTTGTTTCATTACATTTTTTTTGCTGTCCTTTAAAATGCCTATTTTATACTATATATAATGTTACATATTTGTGCTTTTAACCCAATTAAATAAAACACCTATATTTGTTAAAAATGCAAATAAAGAACAAATATATTTTTTTTATGTTTAAAAACTAATATAATAATATGAATAATACAGCTAATCCTTAAAAATTTAGCTTATGGAAAAAAATTGCTAAGCAAATTGCTGATATGGGCAGGCAATGTCTTTAAAAAGACAAACAAAACAATCTCTTATTTTATTAGATGGATTAACAATTGTTATCTGTGTGGTCAGTTGAAAGAGCTTTGTTTAATTGTGTGCAGGGGGGTTTCATTGAACTACAGTTAAACCTTTTCCAAAATCATTAAAACTTGTTTACTTACCATTTAGCAGTTGCTGGCTTCCTGCAGAGATCAGACAATGGAGCTGATGTCACCCACTTAATGTCCTACAGAGAGAGTGTATGACTCATCCTGTGAATTGGATGGGTGATGTCAGCTCCATTGTCTGATCTCTGTACAAAGCCAGCAGCTGATTACTGATTTACTAACAAGCTACAATCTAGCTTTCCCATCATGTAACGAAAGATGCATCTTAGATGGGAAAACTGTATATAAGCTTTCCCATCGTATGAAGAGTAAACAACACTCACTTTAGCCTGTCTCTCGGCATTTATACTTGGGCTGATGTAAAAAAAAAATCAACAAAACTATGGCTGCTTTACTCAGTTCCGATTACATATACTAATTTTCACATTAAATGCCCCTTTGCAAAGATTAAGTATATGGAATATAGGGTCCTATGAAAACACTTTCTAAGCTTGTTCCTGTGCTGCATATGTGCAATACATAAACTCACAACATTTATACATAAAAGCACAATGTTTCGCAATGTCATCACCATCTTGATACTTACCCTGGTCTGCCTGAAAATAATGGTATAACATTCATTTTGTCTATTTTACTAAATGTAGATGTAGAATATCTTCAGTCATAGCTAACTTTCTTGGCAAAGATACAAGAGTAATATATACCCTCTATAAAGTGTACAAATGTTATTTCAGGAAACTGTTTCTTTGAATATTAAGTGGTTTGTTTTGTTGTAGGTTATTGTTAACGGAGAAATTGTAGCACTGCCCTACAAAAAATATGGAGTAAAAGTTTTCAAATCTGGCATCAATTATGTAGTGGAAATACCTGAACTGGAGGTCAATGTCACGTTCAATGGCTTGGCTTTCTCTGTCAGCTTGCCATATCGGCTTTTTGGACATAACACTCAAGGACAGTGCGGTGAGTTTTTGATAATTTGTGAACTTTTTTAAATAATAATAATTAATGATGATGATGTAATTTGCATTTCTTACATTAGTGCCTATTTATGCAAAAACACGTTTACATGTTTAATAGTAATTAAACAGCATACAGGGCTGGATCAAGACTTAAGAAGGAGCTTGAATTAAAGAGGAAAGTTACACCTGGGCAAAACCATGTTGATTTCAGGGGGAGTCAAGTTAATTGTAGTCTTTGCATGCAGGGATATATCTTTAAATTGCTTACTACACACACATACTGACTAGCTTTACTATCACACTGTTATTTAGACTTGGGATAGGAAACATCACCTCTCAACTCTAATACTATTTGCACCAGATGAAATATGACTCCCCTGCAATCAGCATGGTTTAGCCCAGGAATAACTTTCCTCTCTTAATTTTAAGCTCCTTCTTAAGTCTGGATCCAAACCTATAAATGTAATATTTGTTTTTCAAAATCTGAAAATGCAAAAACTACAAGCCCTATCCATGTTTTAGGTCAGCTCTCTGTATTAATGTTTATAGTTCAACAACTGTTCATTTAATTAATTTGACTTCTGGACTCAAAGTATAAGGATAAGGCTATGGTCTACAGGACACACCATATTATATTATGTGCAGATATATATTATATATATGCATTCTAAAAAGAACAGTAGTCTCCCCCACAAATGAATGAATTAACGTACCCTTCTAAAAGAGTATGGGCCTGGGGAGGGCAACTTGCACCCCCATGCTCACATTCACCACATGATGGTACAGAATATTGGAATAGAACAGGAGATAGACTGCAGGGTTCTGAACCTTTCCACACCTATGATCCAAAAAGTCTGAGATACCCTCCATGAGGTCCCCATGCTTCTCTAAGTTCTTTTCGCTGTTAAAATATACTCAAGGCACGATTCATTGCAGTTGTGTGTGCTGCATACCGAAAATGTTACATGATCGCACCTATGGCATGTCTGAAGTTATTAATAATAATATATTTGTGCAATGATCCCGCATTCTAAGGAAGTAGAAGCTGTAGCAATAGAAAACAGAGCCATCATAATTTCAGTTATTGGATCTGATTCACAGATAAGAGTGAGTTAGGTGCGGGCAGATCCCCGGCTAATCTAAATCCCTCCCCCCTCCCACTTCTTCCTAAAAACGCCCAGAGGCGGCATAACACCGCTTCTATGGACGGAAATCCCTGTGTGCAGTCTTTAAAGACCAAAACTACGCTATCTATGTACCGATCTGGTTTGTAGATAGCCTAAATGACCTGCTACGCATGCACAGTAGGTCATTTCGGCCAGATAAGCAATCAATAAATACACTGAACTGGCTACAGAGATTTGATCACACTAGAATCAAGAATAGCTGTTTATGGATAACACTATCTAACACTAACACTATAACAGTATGCTTCCTTCGTTGATACAAATTCATCTATGTTACATAGGTACTTGCACCAACAACAGAACCGATGACTGCAGGACGCGTAATGGTAACATTGTATCAAACTGTGTTGATATGGCTGACACTTGGGTAGTCCCTGACTCAAGAAAACCTGAATGTGGTCGTCTAAGACCAACAGCACCTCCCAAAGTCACAGTGCCCTCTCCTTCCTGCCAGCCATCTCCACTCTGCAACCTCATCATGGGACCGTACGTATTCAATGTTAGAATGTTAGAAAAGAGTACATTTTTTACATTGCTTGTAGACAAAAATGATGATTGTAAACTTGTATTACTTGTATTTCCTTCTTGAAGAACTTTCCAG
>WWET01002893.1:93525-105902 GCA_011038615.1 Limnodynastes dumerilii | reverse complement strand
TAAATGCGGTCTTTTAGACCGCATATACGCAATCTACGTATCAAAGCGATACGCAGATTACGTACAATAGCTACTACGCATGCGCAGTCGCTATTGTTCATTGAATTACGGCCGTCTAGACGGGACGGACGTAGTTCTGGATCCGGCCCAATGTCTGTCCGTAATCCGTGCGTACTAACGCCATTTGCCCATAATTGCATGTTATTGTCCTTGTCCTTACTGTATATTGGCTTAGTTTTCAATTTCAGAAAGTAAGGTTGAAGTACGCAATCTACGTATCAAAGCGATACGCAGATTACGTACAATAGCTACTACGCATGCGCAGTCGCTATTGTTCATTGAATTACGGCCGTCTATGGAAGACGGACGTAGTTCTGGATCCGGCCCAATGTCTGTCCGTAATCCGTGCGTACTAACGCCATTTGCCCATAATTGCATGTTATTGTCCTTGTCCTTACTGTATATTGGCTTAGTTTTCAATTTCAGAAAGTTCCCAAAGGTTGAAGAAACTGGCAATAAGATTTGTCAGTTATTATCAGAGACTTCGTTCATTATAAAAAGTAAATATGGGAATATAATGAAAATTGTATTAAAGGATTTTGCTTTATCTGCCTTTGATAGTCCCCTTTCCCCCCTTTAGACTTAGATAAAAACATTTCTGGCAAGTTTACTGTTGTGCTGCTCATTAAAGTGCAGATACTATCAGGTCATGAAGGGTTTAACCAAGATTATTAAGGGTATCTAAACTTTTTTCTTTTTTATCTTTCTCGTGCCTTTGCGAGAAAACTGTAAAAATCTATATTTTTATTTACAGGGAACCGTTCAATATTTACCTAATGGCTGTTGCAAAATATGTAAGTATTTTTTATTGTTTGTCTCAATGATTAACAATGGAGCGGGTTCAGAATTAAGAGCGCATGGAATTGCTAAAGTCTGCACGGAAGAGTACTCTCATGACACTCCCCTCTCACGGATGGATATTAGGGGCCAGATTTACTAAGCTGCAGGTTTGGAAAAGTGGAAATGTTGCCCATAGCAACCAATCAGATTCTAGCTGACATTCTCTAGTATGTAAAAAGAAAGTGAGAGCTAGAATCTTATTGGTTGCTATAGACAACGTCTCCACTTTTCCAAACCCACAGCTTAGTAAATCTGGCCCTAGGTGTCCATAACACTGCCTTAACTGTTCCATGCGTATTTTTTGTCGTACGTCTTACAGGAGGGCCTAACCCAGCCTATACTGTACAATTTATATGCCTCCCCCACCCACAATGCGTATAATCGATCATGTGCAATGTTGTCACACCCCTAATGTATAGAAATGTGAACGGGTGGACACTAATTCCATATATTCAGGGTTCCGATGCGAACATCTACCATGTGCAGTGTGCGCACAGCTCAACTTATGCATGCCACTTGTGTAAGGCGACTGTTGTTATAAAATCTGGATTGAGTCCAATGTGTTTACAATAGTTTACAGAATTTATCATTGTATTTTATTCATAGGGTTTACATTGGTTTAGCATATTACAAAGGGTTTTTCCATTCAAATGAAAAAAATTTTAAACTGTAATAACAGACGCATGCATCTAGATGTACGTGCAAAGTAATTTGCACACGGATGTGATGCGTAATCGCAGTGCCGCAAAAGCATTTATGCGATTGCTCTACTAACTTAGCACCAATAAACTTCCTATACTCATACCTTACCTTAAGGTTTTCAATTCCTGCAAACATAAAATGGCAGCGTTTCGGAAGTTTGGATTGTTACGTAGAGTGTTGCCATATCCTTGCCTTGTAATATCAAATCTAGGCCAAATCTAGGCCACTTATGACCTGTCCCCTCTTTCAGGAGCTCTCATAAATGTATCATTGCTTTTCAGCATGAATGGGTTGGGATATGTTCCAATTGGGCAGAACGCAAAAGTGGACAAAATGCGATCCAATAGGATGGAAATGAGGGGAAAATGGGAATATAGTGTCCAGTCCAACATGAATAAATAAATGGGGATCAAAAACATAATGTGATATGATTTTCTTAACAGGTATTGAAAAGAGCAGCTCCTGTGATCTACACGACTACTCAGATTATCTGGCCCATAATAACTGCCGAACAATTGATAAGGTGAAGATGTCTCGGTGTGAAGGATCCTGTGGAACCTTTTCCATGTAAGAATAAAATATACTGTGTTGTAAATTGCATATTATGTATGTAGTGTATTCTGTATACAATAACCAGCTAGTAATGTGACACCACTCACTCACTTTCTCTCTCTCTTAAGTGCCCATAGCAGGAAGGACAAAGTGGTCTGAAAAGTTTGGCATGGGGACATGGTGGTATTTCTAGAATGGGAGCAGGGTGTGAAGTGAACATGGGCCCTAGAAGAAAGCGGGCCCCATAGCACCCAAATGTCACAAATATGTCTTATCATTGGAGTCCTGCCAGTACTCTGTAATGGGTCTGGATACTGGATAGATTACTTGATAAATCATTACAGAGCAGAGCTTCTGGAGAGTTATATGAATCAGTCATCATGCAGCTTAGTTTAGCTGTGGATTGAGTCATTACTGGGCTGAGCTGTGTGATGAGTTATTCATCTCTCCAGTCCCAGCACTAGCAGTACACAAAGTTCTAGTAAAGACACAAACTTCATACTTTATTAGGTATGTTAACCGCTTTTGGCATGATTGGCAGATTTCTCCCAGACAGGAAGGATGCAGTAGGGGCAGGTACTATTCCACAGGCCCACTATTTTCTAAGTGCAAGAGAACCAAACCTTATAGAGCTTCTCTGCCTTAGCTCAGAGGTGATACATCATCTTTTTCAATGCTTGTGATGGACCCCATGAAAAGAGTCAGGGAGGGTATAGAAGCATTAACCAAAAGGCACACTTAGCCTCAGGTAATACCATGTACTGTGAGGAGGGCTTGTCCTTGTCTGACAGTGGCTAACACAGGAGAAAGGTTGCATTGGGGTGATCTTTATACACATAGGTGTGAAGGAATGTCCCAGTCTAATGCAATATGCCAACACAGAATATTCACAATATTTTTAATTTTAGCTCTCAAAACTATATTTAGTTGTGAATTGGCTAAAAAAAAACTATTTAATACATAATAAAAACTAAAATATTGTGATTTTGTCTCCTTTCTACAGTTACTCAGCAGCAGCCAGATCAATGTCACACAAGTGTACCTGCTGCCAGGAGGTGCAGACCAGCCGGAAACATGTAATGCTGCAATGTGCTGATGGCAGTCGTGTTGACCATGAGTATATTGATGTGGAGAAATGTGAATGTGTCAACACTGATTGTGGAGAGACATCGGCTGCAGAACAGACGCCTGCCCGCGTTCGCCGCTCATACTCGTCACGTAGGCGTAGCGGTTAAGTCGGAGCAGCTCTAATTTACAGTAAAGCAAATGCACTATAGATGAAATATATTGCAACATAAGCAATACATTGTATTTTTCTGTAATATGTTATATTTTTATTTCTTCTTAATAATTAAAGCACTTATGTCATAAGACTGGTCTGTTCAGTTTATTTATAATGAAGGCTGATCTATGCCTGGAAAATGCTTTGTTAATATGTTAACTGGTGAAGCTTATTGGTCCGGATTCACGGTTACGTAGTTTTCGTCTAACGTACGTTGTTTTAAGAATTGAGCTACTACGCATGCGTAGTAGCTAATTTACGCTATCTACGTACCATTTCTGTACGTAGATTGTGTAAGCACAATCTTTAGACCTATATAACACTATAAAATAATGCATGTCTGAAAAGCCGATCTTACGCTTGCGCCCGCCGTCCTAGCGACGGCGGGCATTGTTCTGGATCAGGCCCATGGTTACTGCAATTTATTGCCAAAAAATGCAAAATTATGCATTATTAGATTTTGGATGTAAAAACCCAAAATCTTATTATATTATTATGGCATTACATTAAAAACTAATGAGGAGGAAAGGGATCTAGAAGTCACAATTTCATGTGACTTAAAGGAAGCCAAGCAATGTAGCAAAGCAATGAGAAAGGCAAGTCAGATGCTTGGTTGCATAGGGAGAGGAATTAGTAGCAAAAGTAGTGATGTCAATTTATAAATTGTTGGTACAACCTCTCCTAGAATACTGTGTTCAGTTCTGGAGGCCATATCTCCAGAAAGACATAAATACAATTAAGATTGTGCAAAGAAGAGCAACTAAAATGGTCCATGGCATGTGTCAAAAAACAAACCAAGAAAGGATAGAGGAACGTAAACATGTATAGCCTGGAGTAGAGAAGGGAGAAGGGGTATATGATAGCAGCTTTTACATATATCAAGATAAGGAAGAGTGGCATTTTTCAAAGAAAGAGGTGTAATAGGACACGAGGGCATGAATATAAACTGGAGAGTGATAGATTCAGAGGAGTTGTGTCGTTAAATTACTGCACTAAAACAGTGGTTAATAAGTGAAATAACCTCCCATTTGAGGTGGTTGAGGCTAACAACCATAGTAGAATAGTTTAAATATGCTTGGGATAAATAGTATCGTTTTAAAAGAGCAACTGGTAATTGTTGAATGGGCTATGTGGCTCTTATTTGCTGTCACTTTCTATGTTAACCAAGGAAGGAAGATACATATTAGAGCCCTGAATCAGGAGGGCACCAGGTTTAGATGAAATATGAGGAGCATAAGTGGTATAGAACATAGAAAGACTTGGAGATCCAAGTGATGTTTATTTGCCATCAACTTCATTACTTCTTAGCAACTTGGTGCTTTTTCATCATTATTCCCTTTAATGACTAAATTACGCTGCAGTTATTTACTTTGTGAATCACACCATTCTACTGCTAATGAATACTGTATATTACAATCATGAGAAATGTATAAACATTGCCTTAAGTATTGTTATATATAAAATTATGAGGTCAGTGTGAACTTGAGCTGTTACAGTTATGACAGCAGTATCATTGCTGTGAATAGTAGCTTTGTAATAACTGTATATAGAAGAAATCTTCACGGCTGACAGACAGGAGCCATAATATACATTTTCAGGATGTCTTAAATATGATCAGTATACAGTGTGTTGACATATGGAACTGCACACTTGAATCAGATGTATTTTATTTTGTACCACTCTACTTTTAGATCGCTCTATTCTCATGCTGATGGGAATATATTGTATAATCATGGGAAAGGTACAAACAGTGTCTCATAGTTGTGTAACTTAACGTATGTTAGGAATTATGGTTATGGGTCTTCGCTTAGAATAGCTCTTTTTTGAAAGGGACGTTTTATACCAGCCATTATCGATTGCTTCTGCCTCGCTGAGGAAAAGCAATCGATCCGCTTAAGAGCGAAGATAGAGCAAGCGCATGGTGAGTATTATTAACCCAGTCTGACCCTAAGACTTCCCTACCCTTCCCTACCCATACTCAAGTAAATGCTAGGTCTCTTGGCACCCTAAGCAAAGTTCAGGTCATCGCCCTCATCACTACACTGTTACGACCCAACTTTCCCCTCTTGCGCATCGGGTAGGGAGGTAAAGTTGGCCTGGTAGCCACCATTTTTTGAAATCCCGAGGTTAGCGCAGTAGAGGGGGGAAGGCACCTCTGCAGCCTGGCTCCTTCGGTCGTGCTAAAGCTTCTCTGGGCCTATGTTATAATGTACCTGTGTCTCTGTGCCATCCCCACAAGCCTGGAGCACTAGGCAGATGCCTAATCATGTCTAGTGATAGCGTCAACACTAAACACTAATTCTAGTTGGGTTGGGAAATGTACATGGAAAGAAGAAATGCAAAAGTGTCAAACTTTGCTTTGCATATAATTAAGGTCACCACATGTGGATAGGTGGTACTCTGCAGATACCTATTTAATTGAAATACTGCAAGCCTGGCCAAACTAACCTTGGTCAGGGGTCGGTGTGAATAGGTCAACCTGGGTCAGGGCCCTGAGAAAGGGTGTTCCTGGGTTCTATTAAAAGTATATAAATTGGGGGATGGTAATTGCTTTCTGCTTCTGCAGATACGGTTACAGTGTGAAAGGCAACAACCAGGTATTTACCAGGACAATGTTGTACCATCATTACCACTATGGTAGTGGATAGACTATTACTCATAAGTGTTGGATAAAAGGCTTCTTTGTATACAGAGCTAACTATTGGATTAAGTGTATGGAGTCCAATGCGAATATTAACTTGCTTTACCTAGAAGAGTATTGAAAAATACCTTAACAGTGTCTGAATGTATTGGATACTGTGAAAAGATTTCTTGTATCATATTGTGTTTATTTTGACCTAACAGTTATTAGGTTGAGACCTTCTTGGATGGACGATTGATGACTGCATAATAAGTTGTTGAGATCTTAATTGGATTGAGGAAATTGAATTGCTCTCCATATTTACTGTCCAAGCGTTGTCATTTTCCAGCGTTGATTAACCCATATTGTTTCTCTATTGTGCTCTACTGTTTTCTTCTTAGGGTTATATTAGGTTAACCTTTACATATTGTGATGAGTAGCAGCAGGAAATACATCTAGCTGTGCAACACAACTTCTTGTTCCTTTTTTTCTGCTGTTTCAATTACCACTGTCTACCCAGTAGAGGGATCTCACTACCTATCATTAATTTTTTTTTTTCAAAATTCCCTGGGTTACTTTTTCAGAGACATTGGGGTAAAACCAGAACTGTGATTCAATTACGTTTCCTAGTGTAGCGTATTTACGCTAGTGTATTTACTATGCACTCCCCTTGCATGTACATACTTTGGCCGTCTTACGATTTCCAAACCCTACCTTAACTTTTCCAAGCGTAACCCTGACAGCCATAATGGCTGCACGTACTTACGCGCTTAAGCACGCCCATACTGTACGATTTAAATGCCTCACCCTGCCTCCGAAGCATAATTATGGGTGTCATATGGCTGGCACGCTCCTTCGTACGTAGTTACAATGAAGTTACGTAACTGGCCCTTACGCTCTGAGTTACGTGTCATAACATCTGCAGTGCACATATGCAGTAAGTACTAATGGCCACTTTTACGCTAGCGGCTAATCTAAAATCGCTAGCTTACGTAGTTTAGGATCTGGGCCATTCTGTATGTCTCAGATATCTATCATTCACTTGTTGCTGTTACTAAAGTCAGTTCAAGTCTTAAGGCCGGTCAGTCAGTCACAAGGAAAGGAGCTGTCACAGCTGTAAGCTATGAATAAAGTTGGTTGTGGATGAAGGTCTGGGTCACTCAAATATAGTGACAAGACAATTAGTGAGACTCCTCCTTGGAGGAAAGAGGCATTTGTATAGAAAAATACTTCAGCAGACTTAGAAAAAGGTAGTTTTACGAAATAGAAATGCAGCATTCTAAAAATTGACAAATAAATAAAATCCTCTCTTGGCCTGCTCTATATAACACACACAGGTACTGCTCTGTGTCCCACTCTCTGGGGTGACCCCGTCCACAATTGTTTTAGATTCAGAGTTGTGGCCTGTTACGGTATATTATGAACCTTGACGTGGCTCTGTGTAGGATGCTGCCAGGGAGTAGTAGCATCTGGAGTCTATTGATCCCACTATCCATTGCTAAAAATTCCCACTTTGCTAAAATTGTGATAACTTTATACATTTTTATATGCTATGTATCTTTTATTGCTTATTGTGGTATTGTATATTTGATGAATATTATCAATTGTGATATTAATAAATCTTTTTGTTCTGAATAGCGCTCCTGCCTTTTTTTCTTCTATATTTTTATTGACTATGGGGAAGTAGTGATCCCCCAGTGAGCAGCATTTGGGACTGAGATTTATATTTATTATGTAACTAATACTGCCTTGCTTAGTCCACTATATCAGCGTTTCTTCAAAGGGGGACAGTTAGCGACGAACACTGGGATAATATCCCTTCTTCTTTCATCATTGTAACAAGAATAGGTAGTAACAGACAGACTGGGTAGGTAAGAGGTCCCTTCTCATATGCTTACAATCTATAGGACATTGGGGATTTATACATAGGGTCAAGTGCTATATATACTGTATCATACAATTGGAGCAGCCAGGTTGTATGGTAAAAGTGCTCAGTGCTCTGTATGATTCAGTCACACAGCAGTAAAATGTAGGGCTATTTTAGTATGGAAAGCTAAAGGGTTCAATTTGTGTTAATCATGTAGCAGAAAGAAAACTGGATAACAAACTAATTGTAAATAGGGTAGACAAATGCTATATTATGGGTTGAGGAATTTGGTATGCTTGTCTGAAGAGGTGAGCTTTAAGGGAGCGCTTGAAAGTTTAGATCATAATTTACTAGTTTGGGCAAATCTGATTAACTTTAACTTTATTGAACCACTTGTTTTGTGTACCACAGTTATTTCACTTTTCCAATTTCTATGCAGCAGTTCTTTGGGTTGGCTGCCTTTCCCATGGAGTCTAGCTTCTGTGTGTACTCTGGGCAAGTGTGACTGTCAATCAGGACTATGGATAACCACATCATCAAGGTGGACAGCACTGCACTGTCTATGGGGGTTCAACATTCTATCCATTATTTCCTTAATTATATAGCTAGAGCTGCATGCAAACCAAAAGGCTTTATACTGAAAATGGCCATCTAGGGTGAAAAAAGCTGTCTTTTCTTTCACACTCTTTACCAATGGCTCTATAAAATACAATTTTGTTGAGCGAAAGAATTTTAACAATCATTCACTTAGCTCATTCACGCAAGGCATCACATGCTTCTGGAAATCAATTGCAGAGGTACAAGCTCCCTTATTGTATAGGGATTAAAATGATGGGATACTTAGGTGTTACCCGTGACATTAAACTGTCCATTGTTCCCCACATACAATCAGTCTCTGAATCTTGTTACATACATCTAAAAAACATTTCCAGAATATGCAAATATCTCATACAAGACACAAAACTCTCATTCATGCACTAATCATCTCCCGCATTGATTATTGTAATGCTCTCCTTATTGGACTCCCACATTATAAAATTACCCCCCTACAGTCTATATTGCATGCAGCAGCTAGACTGAGTTTCCTTGCTAAATACTCTTCAAGAGTTTCTCCACTCTGTCAGTCTCTACACTGGTTGCCTGTATTTTACAGAATCAAATACAACTAAAAATAAATAAAGACAGAACTTAGAATAATAATTATATATAGGAAAACTACTCCCTCGTATTGCCGTGAGTTGTTAATCTGTGGTAGATGATTCCTTGCAAAATCCTGGTTCCGTAGAGAGGAAATGAATTAATGATTTCAGGGAAAAGGAATATCCAGACAAAATTCGAGAAAAGGCCCTAAATAAATCAGGCAAATTAGATAGAAGTGTTTTATTAAAACAAAAAGAAAAAAAGACTAGTGATTTAAAAAGAGATAATTATGTCCTATTTGTCTCAAAGTATAATCGGAAATCAGACCAAATTAAACAAATATTCCGAAAAAATTTCCATCTCTTAAAACAAGATAATTTACTGTACCCTGAGATTGGTGACAAACCAAATATAGTATTCAATAAAAATAAAAATTTAAAAGACCTTTTTGCCCCCAGTCAAGTAAGAGGTCCTATGTCTGATAATAACATAAGAAAAGATGAGATACTTGAAACCAAAAATAAAGGGTGTTATAGATGTGAGAGAAACATATGTTTGACTTGTAAAGGTATTCTCAATGGAGCAAAAAATGTGCAGCCAGTGGCTAATCATATGACTTTTGAAATCAAAAGCCACATTACCTGCGAATCTGTGTATACTATCTATGTCCTCCAGTGCTCCTGCCCACTACAGTATGTGGGCAGGACCACGAGAAGACCATTGAGCTTGAACCTATAAGACAAATCATTTATACTCCTCTAAAGATATATCCCCAGTGGTTACTTACCTATATTCTATCTTTAGAACACCAAGTAAAATAATAATAATAAGCTTGCTGAAATTGAATGATATTACCTGCATTTACTTAACCGTGTTTTATATGCTGAATAATAAGAAGTTTTAATGCATCATTAATAAAATTGTTTAATTATACTAATTTGCCGGTATCTAGTCAAGTTTATTACAGCCACTATAACAATTACTCCCCTCTTTTTTAGATATAGATTAATTTTCCTATATATAATTATTATTCTAAGCGCTGTCTTTATTTATTTTTATCTGCTTTGTAGTTTTTTGGGGAACTGAGTTCTCTTTAAAACTAAAGGGAAGGGTGCACTACCTCCCCCAGACGGCAGCTGAAATTTTTATTTTTTATATTTTATACCATCCTTCACTTACTATTGATATATAATATCGCAGCGCCCATAAGAAAATCTTTTTGAGAATCAAATACAAGATACTTTTGCTAACCTACAAAGCCATCAACAAGACTGCATCTGCATACATATCCTCACTCATCTCAAGATATATCCCAGCTCGTGCTCTCAGATCTTCACAGGACATGCAGCTCTCCTCCACACTAAACAAATGCTCAGTTTCCCAGTTACAGGACTTCTCCCGGGCTACACCAAATCACTGGAATATACTTCCTCATCCACTAAGACTATCCTCCACTCTCCAAACTTTCAAGCGCTCCCTTAAAACTCACCTCTTCAGACAAACCTACTTAACATTTGCCTACACTATTTACAAGTACTATATTATATGTCTTTCCCTTCATGATTAACACCAACTTGTTTACTTTCACTCTATACCAAAATTCCCCTCAGTTCTGCTACCAACACTGCTGTGTGACTGGAGCATACAGAGCACTGAGCACTTTTACCATACAAGCTGGCTGGTCCATTGTGTTATTTATAGCTCCTTTCCTTATGTATCAATCCCCAATGTCCTATAGAGTGTACGCTTGTGCCAGGGCCCTCTTACCCACCCAGTATGTCTGTTACCATGATTGTTAAATTGTAAAGCGCTTCATAATCTGATGGTGCTATATAAAAACTTGTTAAGAAAGAAAGAAAGAAAGAAAGAAAGAAAGAAAGAAATGACCGCTCATTATGTAATTTATCAATTATATCCAACTCAAACAATTTGTGATTGCCTTTTGTCCACCTTTGGGTATTTTATAGGTTTTTAACTGTGTCCTGTGGTTCTGTAACAATGTCTGGATCCAGACCCCCGCACGTTTTCCGTACGTCCGAGAGAGAGAGGGGAGTGCACGCCCCCTGTCACTCCCCTCTCTTGTGCGGGCTTCATGGCTGCCATATGCTGCCATAAGCCTGTATTAACTCAGTAGTGCAGATCAGCGGTCCATGTGACCACTGAGCTGCAGCAGTGTGGGAGCCCCCTCCCACACTGTACACTTTGCATGCTTTCCCCCGCCCACTTTAGCGGGTGAAGGGGAAGCAAAGCCCATTTCCTATGAAATGGGATTGTACAGAACAATGTTCCATACCACTGTTTGTACGCTAGGGTTACGATAGGGAGGGTGCATGAAGTCAGGCCACTTACGCACTTTGCGTGCGTAAGTGACCTGACGTTATCAGGTCTGGATCCAGTCCGTCATGTTTTAATAATGTTGTTTCACCTGGAATTGATGAAAAGCTTTCTCTATATTTTACAAAAAATTCCTTTTTTTCTTCCTTTTGGACAGCAGAAAAGTTCATCCACTATTTCTATAAAAAAAATAAAGGCATTGAATCTACCTGAGGGTCTGGTCTAGCTGAAAGGGTCTTATCATAACTTTACATGATAAATATATTCTGGTTTTCTTTTCCTTGGAACCTGCCATTTGGCTAACTATTTACTTTCAATAGTAGGGGTTAAAACCAGTTCTTTGTCCAGGGAATAAAAGATGCCTAATTGGGCATTACAATTGTAGACCTTCATTGTGCTTGTTGGGCTTGCTCCATGTGTTCACACCATTTCAATTATTCTTTCCTGAATCCTAGTTCAATCATTGATTTGTAGAGTCTCCACTTCTAGGCTTTGCCATGTCCAGCAACCTACCAGGATGTACTCCATATAATAAATCAAATGGCAAGAACTCTGTAGAGGATTATAGTACTTCCCATTATTGCAAGTTACGCATATGGCAACAGCATAGAGTTATTATTACATTTTTCCTGTAGATCATTAGTCTGATATGAGTGACTTTAGGTAAATGACATTAAACAGCCAGCACAACTCTGTTATCATTTTCAACATAAATGTTGTGCCCTGGTCAAATTCTATTACAGTCCCAACAAAATGCATTGCAAATCTTTTAATTGTAATCTTTGTGATTGGCAATGGAACTAAAAGTCTCGTAAAATGGGGCCTGTGAGCATTGTAATAGTACTTTGACTGGGGATGTGGACATTAAAATCCAAGATGCTATATAATGTCATCCAGACATGTAGGGTGCCCTCTCCTATCCTGTGGATGGCAGCCCTTCATTTCTCTGTGTATATATATATATATATATATATATATAT
>WWET01002893.1:62063-84654 GCA_011038615.1 Limnodynastes dumerilii | reverse complement strand
TGCTGGGGGACTGGACACATGATGGGGGGATGCGGGGGGGACAGGACACATGATGGGGGAGTTCCCATTGAAATACTGGTAAATTTGTTGATTTAACTTTACTTCATTTTAAATATTGTATTTGTTCCTGTTTTGTTTCTTCACTTCAAAATAAGATATATGCAGTGTGCATAGGAATTTGTTCATAGTTTTTATTTTTACTATAGTCCGGCCCTCCAACGGTCTGAGGGACAGTGAACTGGCCCCCTTTTTTAAAAGTTTGAGGACCCCTGTCTTAGCTAATCGCCAAACACTTCAGTTTGGTAGTTTCAAAGATGTACTCATTTATTTATTGTGCTACCAATTTGGATCTCCAAAGGCCAGATCCAGACTTAAGTCTGACACCCAATTTAGGCACGCAAAGTGTGAAAGTCGGCTGTCTGGAGGGAAGGGCGCCCCTGCACGCTACAGATGTGATGCATGATTTACACGTCAATCACTTATCGAGCAGGACTCAGTTCCATACAATAAGAGAACTGTCAGATGGGATGGGTCTTTCCCTGTGCCCACCAAAGTGAGCCACTGTGAATTGGTTTACAATTCTTAGCTGCAATGTGCCCACATTACCTACTTAATAACTCTGGATCAGGTTCTATTTTACATATTTCTATACTGATTTGTATTAATTATTATCGTCACCAATGCTCTGCCCTTCTCAGTGCTCCAAAATTGTCAATCACAAATGGGTTTATGGGATAAGTTAATATTACAAATAAACATGCTTTCATGTTTCCAAAACTGCTCAGCAAATCTATGTAGATAGTTCTTGTAATTTACTAAAGCATAATTTTGTTAACTGTGATTTATTACATTGGATTTGAACTATACTATAGCAAATTTGACAATTATGGCTAGATTTACTAAGCTTCGAGAAAGGAAAAGTAGATATATTGCCCATAGCAACCAATCATATTCTAGCTCTCACTTTCCTATAACATACTAGAAAATGTAAGCTAGAATCTGATTGGTTGCTGCGGGCAACATCTCCACTTCTCCTTTTTCTGCAGCTTATTTAATCTGGCCCCTAGTTGTGTTTACATTTTGCATTTAAATGTTAGTATTATACTTTTTAAAAATCTGTTCATTTCTATTTAAAGGATTACAAGAGGAAAAAAGACATGTCATATTTTTGTTTGATGATATATAGTATTGTAAATATAGATGTAACACTTAATTTCAGTTGAACAAAAGTTCAAAACATTTGCAGAACTTTCCGATATAAATTTTCTGCAACCTGCTGTCCATAAATGAAAATTCTTCCTAAACAAAATGATTGATAATTTATAAAGACTATTCTGATGTTTGTCTTTTTTTTTTTTTTTTCTTTCAAATGAAACATGCAATTAAATTGTATTTTTTATAATGCAGTTCAGAGGACAGAGAAATCCACAAGTTCCTGCAGCACGTGGGGGGATGACCATTTCCTGACTTTCGATGGCAAATCATTTGCCTTTCCAGGGACATGTAATTATCTGTACAGTTCTGATTGCCATTCAGTCTACACTACCTTTGTCATCACAATACAGAGGCATAGAAGTGAAGAAGAAGGCAACGTATTATATTTTAAAGCCGTTATCAATGATGTTCATACCGTTGTCAGCCCTGATGGCATCAAAATAGATGGTGAAGAGTAAGTCTTTAAAATATTTATTTAATAATTTAGTGTCAATATAAATGCCAGAGAGCAGCTCACCTGCCCATGCGTGTGCCAGCTGTTCCGATAGCGTACCTAGTGATGCACGTCGATGAGGCATAGCAATCGATCCATGGAGCACCGAATGTGGTGCTCTGAAAGGTAAGGCTAAAAACTACCCCAAACCTTCCCCTAATTCTAACCCTAAACCTCCCCTTCTATGGCCCTAACCCTCCCTTCCCCACAGCCTGATCCTAACCCTCCTTCCCCGCAGCCTGACCTTAACCCTTCCGTCTTCCTAGCCAGATCCTAATTCTCCCTCCCTTCTCTATAGCCTAACCCTAAAACCCCTCTCCCTGCAGCCTGACCCTAAACCTCCCCTTCTATGGCCCTAGTCCTCCGTTCCTAAGAGCCTAACCCCAACCCCCCCCTCCCCTTCCTTACACTTAAAGTCCCCGGAGAGGTTACTCACCTTTCCGGAGCTGTAATCGGCAGGTCCCGCGTGTCTCTGCGAAAATGAATGGGTGAGTTTGCCGACACATTCATAAAAAAAATTATAAAATGGGCCCCTATTCAAAACAGAGACAGCCAAAAAGTTACTTTTACATAGATTGCGTTTATGCGGCCTTTAAAGACCACATATATGCAATCTATGTAACAAAATGATACGTAGATTATGTCAAATAGTTACTACGCATGCGTAGTAGCTACTATCGGTATTTTAACACCGTATGTGCAACACGTACAGTGTTGTGAATCCGGGCCATTTTGTCTACGGGGTCTATTGAGGTCACTGTCAATACACCACACAAGTCTTGTCAACTCCGTGATCAATGACCATAGCCATATCCTCTCAAACCTTGACATTATGGGCCGGATTCAGAGCTCCGGCCGAAATGCAATTGAGGCTGGAGTTCTGCGAAAAGTGCTACTGCGCATGCGCAGTAATTTTGGAACGTAATCTACGTTACTTCTTGCAACGTAGATTGCGTACACGTGGTTTTAAAGACCTCCCCACCTCACTTGCCTGACTATTGCACCCTGGGTTCAACAGCTTTAGAAATAGAACTGCCCTGCAGCGTGGAAACCCACTAGTTGACTAAGGATGATAGGATGCACACCTCTATCAAGTCAAGAGCAATACTCCAATATAGATTGTTTACCTTTGTAAATAATAATAATTTCAGGTAATCCTTGTTTAGTCTGGTAATTTAAACCATAGCTGTTGCACGCTGTCAGACTAATCAAACAGCGTGTGACTATTTACTTCCTGCCATGGTCTGTGTAGTTACCTCCAGCTGACCTGCAATCAGTGTACACCTCAATCAGCCTGGAGTTGTGTCCGAGGACAAGTGCTGATTGGAGGCTTGTCTTTTAAATAGCTGGCTCCCTGAAGCATAGGTTGCCAGTTGTAGCGTCTGGACTCCTGCGTTTGCCTGCTCTATTGCCGTGTTTGCCTTGTGCCATTCGGATCTCTGCTTGTGGGCCTCTGTTACCCTTTGTTCTCCTATCTTGTTGTTACCCTCTATCCTCCGTTGCCTTCTCTGTAACCTGTTGTATGTTTGTGTGTCCAGTCTATTTGGAGCATGTGGCATGTTTAGCTTGCAGCACCCGCTGGTGGATCCAAGCCTGTCGGGTCTTGTGACTAGCCCCTCTGCAGAGCAGTGCATGAGTGTGTTTGTCATCTCATACTCCTTAAGACCAATTAGAGTCTCTTCAATCTGACATTGTTTATCTTTATAACTGCTCTTTGTGTAAGTCATCTGCCAGTGTGTACGCTATCCCTGAGTCTTTCCATCTGATGATATTTGTCGGTCATGACACTCACACCTTCTTCTCTTAGGGCCGGCCTTATTCACACTAAAGTAGCTTCTGCTTCTTAAGCATGTATCTGGCCGAAAGGACCTACTGCACACATGTAGTAGGTAATTTACGCTATCTACGTACCAGATTGGTACGTAGATAGCATAGGTGCGGTCTTTAAAGACCGCATGCAGTAATTTACATCTATAGAGGTGGCGTTATTCCATCTCGGGGTGTTTTTTAGGAAGAAGTGGGAGGGGGAGGTATTTAGATTAGGTGAGGAGGGCCGGGCGAGGCGGGGAGGTACAATGTCCGTATGGACATTGCACGGACAGATAAGGTAGCCCTATAGCACTTGTAAGTACCATAAGGTACCTAAAAACGGGGGGCGGGTTGGGGGCTGGAAGAGTGAGTTGGTGCGCATCTGCCTGCACCTAACTCACTCGTAAGTCTGAATCAGGTCCTTAGAGAGTGTGGATTCCAGTAGCGTTACAGGTTTTCCCCCTGAGGGCCATCACTAGAGGCATAAATCTACCAGGTACCTGCAGCCAAGCCTATCCCCACCATGGTAAAATTTTCCCGGGTTACTGTAACAATAGCAAGAATATATATTAAATACAACAAAATTATGCCATATAAGTTTAAGAATGGGGTAATTCCAGGTATTGCATTATAACCTTCATTTTCTCATATCCGTGTTCTGCAGATTCACTTCATTCTACAAAAGGAATGGCCTGGAATTTAAGGACACATGTAAGAACTTTGAAATTTTAGGTAATGGAATAACAATTACATGGAACTGGGGTGATAACATCGAGGTGAGCCTATCCTTAAGCTTCTTTGTTTTCTTGTGGCAGAAAACATGTTATTAATTAGTAATCATTATAATATCAATTCCTGTTTCTCTCTGCTTTGCATGCCAAAACACAAACCTGTATAAAAGGGATGGCTTGCATCCACCAGGACAAGATAAGGAAATGAACAATGTCCTATTGCAAGACATTGCTAAAATGGATTTAAAAGGGGAGGTAATAATCATGGAAGATTTTAATCTACCTGATGTAAACTGGGGTGAGTCTTCAGCAAGCTCTACTAGAAAAAATTCATTACAGGTAGCGTCCCTCAAACAACTGGTGAGAGAGCCGACTCGCAAAGAGGTCATCTTAGATTTGGTACTTACAAATGGTGACAGAATCTCAGAAGTAAGTGTGGGTGAGAATCTAGGATCCAGTGACCATCAAACAGTATGGTTTAGTATAATGATAGAGAGAGACACGTACCACACAAAGACCAGGGTGTTAAACTTTAGGAAGGTGGATTTTGTGGAAATGGGGAAATGTGTAAGAGATTTGTTGTCAGAATGGAGGCACATGAAAGAAGTACAGGAGCAGTGAAGAAATTTTAAAAATGCATTATTAACAGCAAAAGACCTTTGTATAGGAAAGGTTAGGAAACACCCTAGAAAAAGAAAGCCAATGTGGTTTACAAAAGAGGTATACAAGTATAGTAAAAGCGAAAAAAGATTGCCTTTAGAAATTATATGCAAACTCAGAACAATGATGACAGGGAATAGTTTTTTGTAAAGCAGAAGGAGGCTAAAAAGGTTATCAGGGCAGAAAAGGTAAAAACTGAGGATAAACTGTCCTACTTGGTATGAAAAGGGGACAAAAGCTTTTTTAGGTATATAAATGAAAGGCGAAAAACTAAAAAAAGGGTATAGTGAGGCTCAAACCTGAGAGTGGGAGTTTTGTTGAGGGTGAAAGGGCTGTGGCAGATCATCTTAACAAGTATTTCTGTTCAATATTCACAAAAGAAAGAGAGGGGCAGGGATCACTTTTAAGTGGGAAGATTAATAATACACAGGAGGCAATTACTACTTCTTTCACTGAGGAGCAGGTATTACAAGAAGTTTCAAAGCTGAAAGTGGACAAATCAATGGGACCAGATGGAATACATTCTAGGATACTAAAAGAGCTTAGAGGGGTGCTGGCAAAACCATTAAGTGAAATATCAAAAAGTCACTAATAACTGGGGACTGATATTTGCTATTTTCCAGAAGACTGGAAAATAGCAAATATCATCCCTCTGCATAAAAGTGGAAATAGGGAAACAGCGTCAAACTACTGACCAGTAAGTTTAACATCAGTAGTAGGGAAAATAATGAAAGCACTGTTAAAGGAACAAAGTGTACAGTATCTTAAATCCAGTAACTTACAGGATCCCAAGTAGCATGGATTCACTGGGGGAGGATCATATCAAACAAATCTTTTTGAATATTTTGATTGGGTCAGTAAAGTATTAGATAAAGAGGGAGTTGTAGACATAGATTATCTGGATTTTAGTAATGTTTTTGACACTGTGCCACATCACAGACTGTTAAATAAGCTGGAAACTTTAGGATTGGATTTAAAGATAGTTGCATGGATACAATCTTGGTTACAGGATAAACAGCAGAGGGTTGTAGTAAATAGAAATCCTTCTGGGGATGGTAAGGTAACCAGTGGAATACCATAGGGCTATTTAATATATTTATAGGTGATATTGTCTGTGGTATCGAGGGGAAAATATGCCCTTTTGCAGTTGACGCAAAGTTATGTAACAGGGTAGACACGCCAGGAGGGGTACAAAAAATTAATGAATGATCTAGGTATACTGGAGGAATGGCCAAGAGTGTGGCAACTGCAGTTTAATGCCAAAAAATGCTAAATAATGCATTTGAGGCACAAAAACCTAAATATATCATTAATGGCACTACATTAGAAATTACTGAGGAGGAAAGGGATATAGGAGTCAGTATTTCATGTGACTTAAAGGTAGCCAAGCAATGTAACAAAGCAATGAGAAAGGCAAGTCAGATGCTTGGTTGCATAGGGAGAGGAATTAGTAGAAGAAGGATAGAAGTAGTAAGGCTTTATAGATTGTTGGTATGACCTCACCTAGAATAATGTTTAGTTCTGGAGGCCATATCTCCAGAAAGAAAGAAATACATTAGAGACTGTGCTAAGAAGAGCAATGAAAATGGTCCATGTGTGGTACCCCTGAGGTGCTGGATTGGAGGCTGTGGGCTACAGGGCAGCGTGAGGGCTGTTGCTAGGAAACAGCAAGCCAATAGAGGCACACTAGGTGGCTTGTGAGGTTTCTAGAAGGAACTGGGGAAAAAGTCAGTTGGAGTTGGCAGTTGGTGTGAGGGACAGTCAGTAGTAAAAGGCAGAGACAGCTGAGAGAGTGCTGGAGAGGTTGAAAGAGGGAGAAAGCATTAGTGACAGCAGTTCAGACGTGTGATAGCAGAGACAGCTGAGAAGGAGATGTTGGAGATAGCAGTGAGCGGAGTGGTTCAGCCGAGGTGACAGAGAAGTTGGAGGTGGCAGTAGCAGAGCAGCAGTATTAAAGTGCCTGGTGTATTGTGAGAGAAAGGAGACGCTGCGCTAAAGTTCCCGAGGTATCGTAAGGGAAAGGAGACTCTGCGCTAAAGTGCCTGGTGTATCGTAAGGAGTCGCTGTTTTAAAGTGCCTGGTGTACCGTGTGGGAAAGGAGCAACAGTAATAAAGTGCCTGGTGTAATGTCAGGTGAAACAGTTGATATATTAAAGTGCCTAGTAGGGAGAAGGGAAGCGCTGCCAGACCAAAGATACTGGGAGAATGACCAGAGAAAAAGTAGCTGTGTCAGTAGTAACGTTAACAGAAATGAAGTTGGAGTGGAGAGGAGAGTGAGTGCTAGAAATGACAAGAAGAAGGTGAAGGGAGCTGTAACTAAAACAGGCAAATATTACAGTGTTAAGTGACTCAGTTAAAATAACTATTCTGCAAGACCTTTTTCCCAATTTGCCCTGAAAGTCAAATAGTAAGACTGTGTGTCATTTGTATCTTCTTTGGGATTGGGATTGATTACAAAACTGTGTATTGTTTCTTGAAT
Organism: Limnodynastes dumerilii; assembly: GCA_011038615.1. Classification (NCBI taxonomy): domain Eukaryota; kingdom Metazoa; phylum Chordata; class Amphibia; order Anura; family Limnodynastidae; genus Limnodynastes; species Limnodynastes dumerilii. The sequence goes on along the minus strand of WWET01002893.1, from coordinate 77,267 downwards.
GTAAAGAATTTAAGGTAGCAATTGCAAGTAAATTGTTAAATTATATTAGAAGTGACTATATAGGAATATATATATACTGGGTAGTGGTTGTAATTGAAAATACAGAACGGAAACTGTAATTGTTAAGTGTCTATCTAAAATTATATATAATATATATACATATAAACTTTTATTAAGTTGCAAGAATCCTGAGCAACAATTGTATCTAGTTAGATAGAATAGAAATGGTAAATGTCAGAAAGTAGTAAGTTATGAGAGGAGTGTAAAAACTTAACTGTTCTAATAAGTGAAGGAAAATCTGTGAAATTCGCATTTTTCAAAGGAAGAAGTGTAATAGAACACAAGGGCATGAATATAAACTGGAGGGTGGTAGATGAAATGTGCAGAAAAATTACTTCACTGAAAGGGTAATAGATAAGTGGTAGAGGTAACACAGTAGAACAGTTTAAACATGTTTGGGATAAATATAAGGATATCCTAAATCTCAAACTAAATTGAGGATAAATAGGGTCGAGGGTCAATATAGTTTTAAATAAACAACTGGGCAGACTGGATGGGCCATGTGGCTCTTATCTGCCGTCACTTTTTATGTTTCTATGTTACTTTTTTATTTGAATAGAATTACCTTGAACAACTGCAAAATATCCTCATGGTTTGTTATTTATTTATTATATATTTATTATATGTATTTCAAAAATCAAATGTGTGTATGAGATCAGGTTCGTAAAGAGCTGTTTTGTGTCCTGTTGTTGCTTATAATCATGCAACTTTATTAGTGAAATAGGATTTAACATTGAACAATTGGTAATTGTAAAAATATAGTAAATATGAAATGGATCATAATTATATAACTTAGGAATACTGAACAGTTAAACATTTGCATCTTAAGTAGAACATTGAAGAGTAATATAGAGGCGTGTAGTAATACCATTTTGAGGTTCATTTGGAATATTAGTACAGCTGAAAGACACTAAGATTACAGATGTCTTTGTAAATGCCATCATTGTTACTCCTATGTGATGCACATAACCTGCTTGATGATAACATCTGTTTACACTATTTAGAGTTTAAAAAAAAACCAAGACCAGGCTCATAGATATTGTATGTTATTTACATAGAGTTGTGCTCAGTTAAACCTTTCCCAAAATCAGGGAAAATAGTGCCTTGCATGGTGGGACCATCTGCTAGGTCTATAGAGAAAGACTATATGACTCATCCTGTGAATAGAATGGGTGATGTAAGCTCCACTGTCTGATCTCTGTAGGAAACCAACACCTGCTAAAAGGTAAATAAACTAAGATTTAAATATTTACTAATGAGCTGCATGTTCCCACCATGAGCATCTTAGATTAGAAAGCTGTATCTGAGCCCAACTGTAACTTTTAAAGAAAGTTCCACTCTGCTTTACTGAGACCTAATTTATCCAGATAAAGGCTGATAATAAGTTAAGTAACAAGTCTACATGCATCAGGAATAATGAAAACTGAAATATGTTACAAGGAACTCAGACAAAGAATGACTGTGGCATACACTGTGACTCTATACTGATTAATATATACCATATATGTTTTTATATTTAGCTGAAACTAGGTGATCAGTACAAGAATAAATTGTGTGGATTATGTGGAAATTATGATGATGATCCTTCCAACGACATCCAGTGGAATGGTTAGTAGCTCATGTTTAAATACTTAAACGCTATGCATTGCACCCTTCTTAATCACAATGGGCCGGATCCAGAACTACGTCCGTCTTCCATAGACAGACGTAGTTCAATAAACAGTAGCTACTGCGCATGCGTAGTAGCTATTATACGTAATCTGCGTATCGTTTCGATCGTTTCTATGGAAGACGGACATAGTTCTGGATCCGGCCCAATGTATTGATTATAGTTTATGGAAGTAATAACTTATAATAAGTATGATGTGTTAGTAAAGTTTGCAAACAAAATGTGATATGGACCGTTACACATTTTGTATATTTATAGCAATTAATCTAAAGTAGTATCCTCCATCATGAAATACGGAACCAGAAGTGGCAGCACCTGCTATAGTTTTCAGATTGGAAGGTAAAGGGCCAGATTTACTAAGCTGCAGGTTTGGAAAAGTGGAGATGCTATATATAGCAACCAATCAGAATTTAGCTGATATTTTCTAGTATGTAAAAAGAAAGTGAGAGCTAGAATCTGATTGGTTGCTATAGGCAACATCTCCACTTTTCCAAACTTGCAGCTTAGTAAATCTGACCTTATGTCTCATTGTTAACTTTGGATCTGAACATGGCTGCTTTTCCGTCCTGTGAATGGGCATACCACTATGCTAAACTATTTGGAATACGTTGCGGCTTATAGAGACATAGGTCAAGTAACACTTCCTATACCTTGCAATAGAGAGAATTAGATTTGATCACAAATGAAGGTTCTTCCATTACAATATACAATATAGGTATGCCCTCTCAATGTGTATTGATCAACACTATCCTACTGCCACCATATTGTGTACACTAGAGTTGACCAGTAATATTTACATCACTGGGAATAATTTGCCTATTTATAGTTTGTCAAACACAAAAACACATTTCGTTATGGTTTGATAGGCACTGAGTATTGGCTAATAATGCAGCTAGGAGAATGCTTATTAAAAGTTTTCTTGATAAAGGTTTGCTTTACCTTAATTATATTTTCAATAGAACTTTTTTCATTCTTGATAAGATAGTGATCACAAAATTATGAGGAAAACTTGCTGTACAAAAGCCATTGTGTAGGATTTTATGGAGGAGCTTCAATGTTCCATGTCCAAATTACTCTTCTCACTGTAGAGAGAACATTGCCTGGGAGATTTTATTACGCTGATTGCAGTTGGCAAAATGAAATATTTAATATTCAGTTTTTTAAATGCTTCATGAACTGGGTATATTGGAGGAACCTAGACCATTTTTATGTGATCTACATGAACAGCACAATACTCTTTAGGGAAGACCCAAGCACGGGAAGTATAACTGTATGAGGTCAATGGTCAGCTGCGATCACATGGATCCATGGAAAATACTGCCCTGTGGTTGCTGATCTCTCCTCACTGGTTGCTCTGGCATCTGATTGCATGAGGGATTTAGTCTTTTATTGTTGCTTGTTGGTGATGAGGAAAGTTTTTGACATCTCTACATTGATGTTATTATGGCTCAAAAGTTATTTTTTTTTGTTTTTATTTTACAGAACCATATAAAATTAAAAGGTTGGTGTGAATGTATAAGGGTATATGCATATGGAAAGTCATTCCACAACCCGTTGTCAATCTGATAAAAGAATATTGATATGTGTGGATTAACTATTTATGTGAAAGTATATTTATAAGACAAATTATTTTCTACGTTCCATTTTTCTACATTTTCCTTTAACTTATAACAAAACTTTGGAGTGATGGCATCAGTGGTCAAAACTGTGGGATCAGAGGATGAAGATGCTATAGAATCCCAAATTAGGGAGTCCCAGAATCAGTCACTCCTGCTGTACCCAAAGTGCACTCAGCAAGTTCAGCATCATTTGGCCTCCACTGAAAATTGCTATGGAGCCTGTTGTTGTAGCATGAAAAGACCATTGGGTATTAGATACTTTTTATAGAAGGAGCAAAAAAATTTCATTTGTGACACATTATAAATATTGTCACTTGCATTTGTTTTATAGGAATTAATGTTTCTGCAATACTGTTTGGCAACCTTCAAAAAGCAAATGAACCTACAGACACATGTGAAGATGTTCAAGATTATTTTCGATATCAAAATAATGTAGAAAAGAAAAATGAATGTAAGAAGCAGGTATGAGAATAAATCTAAGTATTTTCTATTAATGTGCAAGGTTCAGTCACAAATTTGTAAGACAGCATTTTATTCCATTCCTCTGGGAGTTTCAAATGTGGTGCATGAACGGACTATAAAAGCAGAAGTGGATGGATCAACACTGGATTAACAGTCAATGCAAATGGACCACCTAATATTGTCAGCCTGCTGCTTTTTTTTTTTTTTTCCTGTAAAGGGCATGGTTGAGGCTTGGAATAACATGTGAAATTGTAGTGGGACCAGAAAAACGATTTAGTTGAAATTATGCATATTTTTGGAAATCAACCTCATAAGGTAGATAGGTCCCTGACCCTGAAAGAGCGCATTTATGCATTTAGTTACATTAAAAAATGACTACGCATGCGCAGTAGTAAAAATTGCTAACATAGAATACTCTGAATACAGGCCTATATTATTATTAATTTTTTAAAATTTATTGTTTGAATTATTAAAGTACATATAATGATTAATTTTATCACTCGCCCTGTATTTTATGTAGAGGGTGAGCGTGGCTAATATTATATATGTTGTTTAATTTTTAGGTATATCACCAGTTTTTATTAGCATGCGATCCCCACTACACTTCTTTCTCCAATTCCAATGGTAAAAGAGCGCTGTTCCCCCATTATTATATTTCAGAGAGGGGAGTGCATACCTCCTGTCACTCCCCTTTCTCATGCAGGCTTTATGGCAGTTAACCGAAATGTGCGGATCGGTGGTGTGACCACTGATCCACTTATAAATGTCAAAACCCACCCCCACTGTACAGTATAAATGTACAGTACATCTTAGTGGGTGGAGGGGAAGCACCGTCCCCTTTTTACACAAAATCTATTGTATGAAACTTAGTCCTGTATGGAGGAAGTTACGTGCGTAAAATGCACGTAACATCTAGAGGGTGCATGCGTCCGTTAGTGGGGTGCTGGATGCAGGTCTGGATCCGGTCCTAAGTGCTTATCAACACCATTAATGATTTGAGAAGGTCTCCTGGAATTGGAGGAATTTTCCTATCTTGAATAATGAGCTAGAATCAACGACAACATTTTTAGTATCTTAAAATCTACAATAAAACCAGCAAAATAAAAGTTTTATTCCTTTTATTTTGTAGATGGAGCAGTGTGAGGATATCATGGCGAACATGGGGGACTGCAAATATAAGTTGTCAACTTATAAGGTTTACCTTGACACCTGCACAAATGACTTATGTTCATGTGACTCCCAAAATAAGACAACTTGTCTGTGCAGCAACCTTAACCAATTCTCCAAAGCCTGTGTTGAAGCAAGTGGGCGCCCTGGAAATTGGCGACGTCCAGATTTCTGCTGTAAGTAAAAGTGCCCCCATCAGTATCATTCACCTTCTTCATTGCTAGCCTAGTAATTCTTCATGAAGGCAGTTCTCTTCTCACATAGGCCTCTATTTACTATAAAATGTGATTATTTACCTTAGCCAGGCTCATTTCTCCTTGCTGCTAGCCTGGCAACTCCAATCACATTATTTAACAAATACTCCCCCCTCCGATGAGGTTCCGCAATGACCTGCGGGATGTTTGATGAGTTTTTTTGTTTTCTGTTATTTTGCCCACTGGAATACTCATTGGTGTTCCTTGTTCATATGATTCCAGTGGGCAAACTATATATTTAAATGTGAGTTATTATTGTTTTTACTTATATTGTAAATTTTACAAAGTGCCGACCTGCTCACCAGGGACATGTGGAGATAGAATCAATCACCATGGCGATCCATACTCTTTGAATATTTTTCACCTTTATTGCACCATGAGCTCATCAAAATGCTGTAATCAGACCTTTGTAAGTAATGCGCATAATCCCAGATGTTACTTTTCAGGGGGACTTACAGTACATAAGAGTCATGCAAAGTCCCTTATCTTTAGTAAATGAGGATTAGGCCCATTGGGGTAGATCCAGACCTAAGCACGCTAGTGTTTTTACGCTAGCCACTGACGTAAATCGCCTATTTGTATGTACTGCACAGATGTTACACCACGTGACTCTGAATGTATGTGGCATTAGCGTTACTACGAACGAAGGGGTGGGTCATCCGGACAACACCCGGAAATACGCTTTGGAGGCGGAGGATGGCAATTAAATTGTATAATATAGGTCGGGTTAGGCTGTTACATATGTAAATCCATTACGTACGTACGTATTTACACTTTGAAAAGTTAAGGTAGGGTTTGGGAAACGTAAAATGACCAAAGTACGTACGAGTGAAGGGAGTGCCTTGGGGAGTGCATAGAAAATTTGCTAGCGTAAATACGCTACGCGATGAAATGTAACAAGCACTTAGGTCTGCATCTGGCCCATTGTCACAGTTACTAATCTAGTGTGACTATTACAATAGACTATTGAAATGTGCATCAAATGGATAAATTGCGTTACACACTATGGGGTAGATCCAGAACTACGTGTGCCGTACGTTTATTCGCAGAGCGTATTTTCGCGTGCGTAAATTCGTTACACTCCCCTCGACACACCCCTTGCACAGACGTATTTTGTCAATATACGCTTTCCAAACCCTACCTTAACTTTTTACAACGTAACCGCAGTCATACGCACACGTACGTATGGGCTGAACGAATTTACGCAGCTAAGCACGCCCATACTGTACACTTTAAATAACACCCCCTGCCTACTGTACGTATTTCAGACATTTTTGGAGTAACGTAAAATTGGCACGCCCACACGTAAGTATTTACGTGACACATACGTGAATGGCCCATACGTTCACTATTACGCTACGTTAATGTGTGTATTTTCTATGGTGCGCATGCGCAGAGCGTTCAAAACTGCGATTTTACGTCTCTGCCATGCGTAATTTCGCTTCGAATCATTGTTCTGGATCAGGACCTATGGCCCTGGTTCAGATCTGAGCGTACACCAGCTGGCGTGTGTGATTTGCTACTGTTCATAGATTTTAATATACATTTCTTGTTGTCTTCTGTTGGAGGATTTAGGTATCATTGTAATACATTGCACCTGATCTTCCTGCAATATAGAGGTCTTACCCACTTTCCCGCATCAGTTACATGCCGCTAATATTCTTCTGTTCCTTGTCAAGTATTGTTGTAAAGTGTTCCTAAAAAATGTTTCTAAAGTCACAAAAATAAATGAAAGTAATTTTCTGATAAATCAATAACTATTTTTCATGTTTCTAGTTATCAGCTGCCCCAGGACTATGGAATTTTTCGAGTGTGTCTCATCATGTTCTAACACATGTTCTAACCCTGCTGCCAGTAAACTGTGTAACAAGCCATGTTTAGAGGGATGTGCTTGTCCTCCAGGTAATATCCCTCTATCTATAGGTTTTCTTTTTTTGCCTTATTTGATTCTATAAAACACTTTATTATTGCTGTCTATGTGTTTTGTAATCTACTGTAATGGGATAAGTCACTTTTTTAGGCAAAAGTCTATGAGACTGAGCTCCAAAAACAAATACAATATAAAGCTTTGAACAAAAATCATGATTTACAATTTTCTTTTGGATGCACTAAAGATATACAATGAATATGGCTGAAACCATATCAATCTGTGAAAATGGATTAAAAGTCAGTAAAAATGGGGGTGTGGTACCACACAATCAATGATTTATTGATTTCAGAAATCAAATTGCATCTTAATGTCAAATGGTAAAATTAAGAGTCCATTAAAATATGATATATGCAATACTTGACCTGGGCAAGAAATAATGTCACCAACAAAATGTTTCTTTAACATCTTGAAGTGTAAATGATGTACCAATCCTTTGAAATTGCAATCAACCACCTAAACTTGTTGGCAACAATACTATTAGTGCAGCACGAGATAATGGATCCTTGTTCCTGGTCTTTCAGCTGTAAAATGATCCCAGATTGTTCAAATAAATAAATGAATTCTTGACTGCAGTATGCTAAATTCACCACAGTACATACAGTGTTTGGTCCCAATACATTTTGAGTACGGGTTTAGCCTCTGGTTAGGAACATTTTAAAGAACAAAATAAGCAGTGCCAGTAGGTGGAAAATAGGCCCTTACCCCCAGACCACCCATCCATTGAACCTACACCTTTCACATTCTAATTATTTTTAATTTCCATGGCATCTGTTTAAAGGAACCGTAATAAACCAAAAAATATAAAACTTTTTTAATTTACATTCTAGGCATATTCTAATATATATGAATCATTGTCCTAGCATTGAGGCCACTATCAACTTGGTCTTTCCTTCTTTTTATACTATTTGATTTTTTTAATACACTATGCTATGATATTATACATAGTATATAAATGAAATATATATATAAAAACTGAAATAATCATAATAATAATATATTAGAAAACAAAATCCAGGTCCAAATTAAGACAAATTGCCACCTCTATAGTAATAGACAGTGCTTTTTTTGTCACAGAACGCACAGGAACAGAGTTCCGGCATTTTTTTTAAAATGGATTTTCCAAATTTTAAAAGTTTTGGCGGCAAAATCATTAAAACCGCTGCGTGGCTGCTTGTGTGTCTTGTCTGATGCATGCGTACTTCGTCCGCGTTAGTTGTAATGGCACTGCTCGGCTTGTGGCGCTGCTTAGCTTGTGATTGGTAGTGAGTTGATGTGAGTTCCGGCACCTTTTTCTTACAAAAAAAGCACTGGTAATACGTAAAACACAGAAGAAAATTGCTGTTCCGATGATCGGAGTGTAGACCGTTAACATGGCGCCACAACTGTCTAATGATCTGTCAATTTGTTTGGCATAACAATAATCCTGTCCTTAACCCTAATTCCTAACCTTAACCACTAACCGGCAAAGCACAGCAGAGAACAGTGCATGGGTACAGTGGGTACTGTAAACAATAAATGTCCCTTCCATTACTCTAACCATTACCCACCCCTTCCATTACCCTAACCCTAAGACTCCCCTCCCTGCAGCCTAACCCTTACCCTCCCCTTCCATTACTCTAATCCTAACCCACCCCTTTCATTACCCTAACCCTAGCGCCCCCTTCCATTACTCTAATCCTAACCCACCCCTTTCATTACCCTAACCCTAGCCCCCCCTTCCATTACTCTAACCCTAATCCCCCTTCCATTACCCTAACCCTAAACCCCACTTTCATTACCGTAACCCTAAGCCTCCCTTCCCCGTTGCCTAACCCTAAAACTCCCTGGAGAGTATTACTCATGTCTCCGGTCGGTGCGGTGGGTCTGTAGCAGAGTTTCCAGAAAATGAATGGGCAGGGATGCCAATCACCACACTTACCAATTCTAAAAAAAATTCTAAAAAGGCAGCCTTTTCGAAATAGAGAGCTAAAAATGAACCTTCGACTATCTCTACTTCTAAAACACCCATTTTGCGGTTGCGACTCTCACCGGCATTCCCATAAGGGGCAATAGCAATTCAGCCTTTAGAACCTGTAAGGATAAATTCACACAAAAGATTCATTCGTCAGTCAAACAAGTTTTTGTATTTTTTATTTAGTTATGAATTTTTGTTTGTGCAGCCACAAAGCAGCTTCTAGCTAATGGGGGTCACAAACATGCAAACTCATTCAAATAAGTGAGCACATGGCTGATACAGTAGCATTTAAACTTGCCTGACTGCTTCTTCATTTACAGACGTTATCTATGTTGCAGGAACTGTGCTGGATGATGTAAATAACCAGAAGGAATGTGTAAAACAAAATCTCTGCCCCTGTGTTCACAATGAGAAAATATATAAACCTGGTGGATCATATACAGCTGCTTGTCAGAAATGGTACAGTGCAATTTTCCTTTTTCCAACACATTACTGAATTTTTCTGCAAGTACAAAATAGTTACTGTGCTTTATAGCCAGTTATGTTTGTTACTGACAAGAGTGACAATGGACCTGATTCACAGTTAAGAAAATGCTGCTTGTTAGGTGCGTACATTTAAGAAGGGATATACTGCGCATGCATAGTAACTTAATATACGCAATTTACGCAGGACTTAAGAAAGGGCCGGCTCTGAATCACCATTACAAACCTATTTCCTCAAGGTGCGTAATGACTTAAGAATGAAGGAATGTGCTGGGAAATCTTAAAAATGGAAGATAAGAAGATTGGGTGGAGGGCATCATTTAAATGAGGAAATTCTTAATTAGCCGCCCTACGCACACAACTAAGAACCTAAAGATAAGGTAACCCTATGGCATTCATAAGTCGGGTAAGAAAGCTAAAAACCGGGAGCGTGTCAGGGGAGTCGCCTTGCTACTATTTAATTATAATTAATAACATAACATAAATAGCGTTGGTACAAGTGGAAGACAGTGGAGATCTTCCTTAATGAAATGTTGCAATGCTTCCTTCTAACACAACTAACAAATACTATGAAATATTTATGCAAATCAACCTGAAGACTCACCCCCTGCCCAATTTAAAACTGCCATCAGACTTAATGTAGTATAAAATTATGGCCTCAAGCACATATCTGGGAGCAAAGCTCCAATTTCAGGAGTCTCCCAGAAATTCCAGGAGAGTTGGCATCTATGTAATATGTAAGGGGTAGTTTTTGTTAATACCACTTGTTAAAATTCTATTTTCAAGCTGCTGTATTTGCATGTTTTAAGAGCTGCTTGTTTTCAGTATGACCTGTCCAGAGTCGCTAATGCTATAACCAGGGATAGGTCAAGCAGTTTCAACAGCAGATCTCAACATCCTCTTCGCGAACACTCTAGATCAGCCGCATCATAGTCCGTTTTTGTAGGATAAAGTATACAAAAGTTTGCTGTTATTTTGTTATCGCTATGTGTATCTTCCTCTTTTCTAACAACACATTATATTACTCTTGCCCATAGCAGTAGTAAAAACTATATATATAAAAAAAAAGATTAATATTTGGATTTATAGACATTTTATTTAACCACTTAGTTCCAGGGTGTGTGCTTATTTTCAGATGGGATCCTGTTTATTTATCTGCAGTCAGAATGTACTTGTGTGTGTATTGTTCTCTGATTATTCATCTGAATACATAAATGAATTCACAATCAATGTTCTGCCATTGACTGTTATGAAAGAATGTAGCATGGGCATAGCAGAATGCAATCCATGATTTTCCAGATTTCCAGGAAGATTCTATATAGAGATTACATTACATTGGATTTCAGGTGACTTTACCTGGACTAATTTACTAACATGGGACTGGATTCACACATAAGAAATCCAGCAGACTTATGTATGTTACCTACAGGAGGCTGCTGGAAATTGGTACTGCGCATGCAACGGACCTCCGCCGACTGATGCAGGATCTGAGCCCCCCGTGCGTAGGAGGTCATGGGTGGTGGGCAGATGCATGTAAATTGTACAGTAAGGACTCAGTATTCCACATGGATGAGTGCCTTGCCCTCCTACATGCAAAACAATGTAATTCCCCTAGGACAGGATCCAGAATATTAAAATGTTTTATAACATTTGACCACTTTTGTGATTTGCGCATGTGCACGCAATGGGTGCTGCGAACGGAACACAGAACCGGTTGATCCAGACTTTTGATGTTAGATACTTCCCTCAGTTTCCATCAGGGGGTGAGGGGGTATGGGTCGCCTCTGAGAACAGTACCTTTTACGCAGAGGAGAAGCAATTAATCCACTGAAGAAAGAAGATGCATTGGTGAATGGTGAGTAATAACGTAACCCCAACCCTTATACTAATCCTTACCCTAACCCTAATCCTCCATTACCCTAACCCTACCCTTCCATTAGCCTAACCCTCCACTTCCATTACACTAACCCTCCCTTCTCCACAGCTTGACTCTAAGTCTCCCCTCCCTGCAGCCTAAACCTAAGACACACTTCCCCAGTGCCTAACTCTAAGACTCCATTCCCTGCAGCCTGACCCTAAGACTCCCCTTCCCGCAGCCTGACCCTAAGACTCCCCTCCCTGAAGCCTGACCCTAAGGCTCCCCTCCTCGCAGCCTGACCCTAAGACTCCCCTCCCCGCAGCCTGACCCTAAGACTCCCCGCAGCCTGACCCTAAGACTTCCCATAGACTACTACTCCTTATAAACTCCCCTATAATACTCACCTCTTGGGTCCAGTGCGGTGAATCTGCGGTGGTGTGACGGGTCTGTGGCAGCGGTTTCTGAATGAATGGATAAGTATACTGATTAGCACTTACCCATTCATTAATAACAAGCGTTGTTTTCTAAATAGAGACAGATGAAAATGATCTTTTGGCTATCTCTGTGGCGACTGCATTCCTTTGAAAGGGGAGGGGTTTATTATTACAAGTTACAGTAGATGACGGAATCTGAGCAGTGGATCGATCTGCACTTTTGAACCATGGTCGTTTAAAGTCATTTTAAGTAGAGACAGATTGGAAATATTGAGGTAGGATTTTGGGTTCAGAACTTAGGTGAGGATGGGAGTGGTTTTCTAAGTGGTAATACGGATGTGTGCATATCCATTAACAAATTCCCAACAGTGCGTTTAGGGCTCTGATTGCAGTATGACTGAATCTTAGGTTCTGTATCCTAGCATCACATCATCAAGAATGCTCATCCAGCCTATGGGCCAGATCCAGACCTCAGTATGAAAGCATATTTACGCTAGCCGCAGTCGTAAAATCGCCTTTTTGTATGTACTGCGCATGCGCACGCCAGATGTTATGCAAGGAAAATCTGATCACATGCACCTTCAGCGTAAATACAAACACAGGGGCAGGTCATCCATGCGACACCCGGGAATATGATTTGTAGGCGGAGGGAAGACATTTAAATTGTACAGTATGGGTCGGGTTAGGCCGTTACGTACGACAATCCTTTACGTATGAGCATACTTACACTTGGGAAAGTTAAGGTAGAGTTTGGTAATTGTAAATCAATTAATTCACGAACGACCGAGGGGAGTGCATAATACTTACGATCGAGTAAATACACTACGCAATCGTACTTAGGTCTGGATCTGGCCCTATGTCTCAATTTTCTTTACAGTTGTATGATCAGCATCTGCTCATGTGATTAGTCTTTCTCTAATCTCTTTTTTTTCCCTTTCCCCCTTCTTTGGCAGCATTTGCATTTTGGGTCAGTGGGTTTGCAATCAAGTTGCCTGCTTTGGAAACTGCACTCTGAAAGGAGGATCCCACATAACTACTTACGATGGAAAGGAATACACTTTTCATGGAAGTTGTCAATATGTAATGTCCAAGGTATGACAATACTTGGTAAGCACACATTAATGGCCAGTGTCTTGACATTTGGGTAAAAACTAAAGATAGTTGACTTTTGTTACAATATTTAGATTTTTTTTTTAAGTGTTAAAAAATTATTTTGATTAGATTGCATCTTGAAAATAAGGGAAAGGGGTTCATAATTTCGGGTGTGGGGCTCCGCTCTGACCGTCTGATTTTCGAATTGGCCATTTCCTCCCAGCCAGTTGCGAGCTGGCTGGGATTTAGATTGCATATGCCTGATGAAACATAGCAATCGATCCACAGAGCACCGAAAGCTCTGTGCTCCGACGTGGTAAGCAAAAATAGTCTCCCACTTTTTCCCTAATTCTAATCCTAACCCTCCCCTCTCACTACCCTAACCCTCCTTTCCTGGAAGCCTGATCCTAACCCTCCATCTCCCGCAGCCTGACCCTAACCCTACATCCCCTACTGCCTGACCCTAACCCTCCCTACCCCACACAGATAGTTTACTCACCTGTCCCTGGTCTGGCTAAAGCAGCGGTGGAGGGATATCGGTAATTGCAAAAGTGAATGGGTGAAGTATGCAGGACGGCATACTCACCCATTCATAAAAAAAATTGGTAAGTATTCTAAAAAGGGACATCCGAAAATGAACTCTCGGATGTCCCTTTTTCGAAAATCAGATTTTCTGGACGGAGATTGTATCCGCATTATTTCATATTTAAAGTTCCCTCTTTCATTATTCAATTATCTTTCAATAGTTTCCACTTTGTCAAGGTCAGTTTCCACCTCATTACTTGTGGGATTCTGTTCTTTGCTTATGATAAAAAATATATTCTAATCTGTCTATATTATGAATGACCTATTTCACAAAAAGTTATGTACCCCATTGGATATACAGGCTGTAGTCCAATCATCTATGCTCATATAACATACCAGTATGTTTATTGTGCAACTAAACACCTACACTTTACCTAATGCACTGTGCCCACCCTAAGTTATCAGATTCAAATAACAATATGTATAATAAATATACACCTTGAATAATTGCACCTGCTATTTAATATGAAAAGTACATATTTCTTTTCTCCCTACACCCTACCCTCACTGCCTATTTATTGGTAACACATTTCTATATCCGTGTAATATAAAAGATATTATTGCAATGCAGGATTAAATTCCACGCAAGGTAAAACCTTCTGCCCTAGCATTCGTGTTGATGCTTCTTTGACACATACCACCTATAGTACCTAAACATTTTTACAGACCAAGTACACCACATCATGGCAAGAAAATGTGATAAGCCAGTAACTAAACAGTGTTTATTTTTTGTTCATCCTTGTGTCTCCTCATTTTACTTTATATTTGACTGCCCTATTACCACCATATTTTACTCTCTATATTTTATATTCTATATTTAGATTAATTTCATTGTACACTATGGGCCGTATTCAGAGATCCGTTTCCATGGAGGCCAAACCCCCTCACACCCATGACTTTCTCCTCTCTCGGCCGTGCTGTCGGTGACCTCCATAGACAACTTGTAACTTTCCGTGTGCATTTGCGTGCATATTTGTCCTCCGTACGTGGGATTCATGTTAGTCGTGTACACATACCTTCATTTAAATGCCTTCCTCCGCCCATTTTTATTTAAATTTTCACGTGCGTATTTTTGTGTCGCATATCCGGACATATGTATCCAAGTGTGATTCACAATTCCGTCCATGACGTACTTACGTGTGTATAGTCTATGTTAACTTTGTAAAATAAGTTACTATGCATGCGCAGTTGAAACGTACATAAAAATACGCACGCAACTCGCCGTGAGAACGGTTCTCTGAATACGGCCCTATATGTATATTGTATGTGCATTTGTCTCGCTGTACACCGCTGTGGATATTTTGTAGCCCTAAAAAATAAAATATGCAGAAATATTAGTTATACACATTTGCTAATATATAATCAGCCACCCTTCTTAAAAGTAGAAGGTGGATTATCATATATTTGCAAATGTGTGTTTATGCATTTTACTTTACAGATAGATTTATCAAGTTATTTACTAGTTATTGGCACGTTTGCCTTTATCACTGTGAAGATTACTACTTTATTGAATGCACCTGTTTATATTATTCTATAAATTGGTTTGAGAAACAAACATTTTGTGTATCCTTTATTTCTTAGTGCATCCACCTAAAATTATGTTGTGGAATTTCTTTCCTTTTGTTTTCAATGACCTT
>WWET01002893.1:46247-62040 GCA_011038615.1 Limnodynastes dumerilii | reverse complement strand
ATAATAATAATAATAATAAAATAATAATAATCATTTTGCACACTTTTCTTTAGGATCAAAATGAACAATTTGCTGTAATAGCCAAGATTATGCAGTGTGGAATGACAGAGACCGTTACATGCCTCAATGCTGTCCACATCAATTTAGGAAAGATGGTAAGTTATATACTAATGACAATATAAAGCAAATGGAAACTACAAATTACAACACCATTTAAAATAAACTTAAGAGGTACAATTTAGCTTTTATGCAATAATGATGAGTACACACTCGCACAATATTTCTGACTCCTGTCTAAAAGACAGTGTAGCATGTACACACTACACAATCCCTGGGCAATCTCCTGACTTTACATTAACTTTCAAGAACTTTCTAAAGATGATTTAATATTAAATTTTATTGTCACTAACAACATGTGCAACAGTAAGCTAAATACTGGAAGGAAGAGATTGACAGCATTTACTTTATAGTTTATCTGATACCTTTTAATAAATTAAGTCCTTAGGCTAAAATAAAAATATTTCTGCTATTTAACTTGTTATACAACATTCAATTCTCTATTATTTATTATTATTATTATTATTATTATTATTATTTAGCAAAAATGAAAAATCTTTACCCTCCTCTGACGCTCCAGCCCCCATTGTCTATCTTTTCATGCTCCATGTAGCTTTGTCCTAGAGCTAGAACTGGATCCACAGAATGTGCTTTGGCATTCAATAGTGCAATGGCACTTTGGGAACACCATTGGTATAGGATGTCAAATCAGATTCCAGGAGAAATAGAATTTTTATTAATTGTACACTATCCATTGTTAGGACAAACTAACTGCAACTATTTGCAAATACTTGGGTAAAAGTGCTACCATTTATCCATATAGATAAATGCTGTAGATAGATAGATAGATAGATAGATAGATAGACAGACAGACAGACAGACAGACAGACAGACAGACAGACAGACAGACAGACAGACACTGTAGATAGATATTTACATTGGGCCATATTCAGACTTCCGTTTTCACAGTGACTCCCGTGCGTATTTTTAAATACGTTTCAACTGCTTATGCGTAGTAACTTTTTGTACGTTGTTGACGTAGACTATTCGCATGGAAGTGCCTAACGGATGGACGTATGATAGGCACGTGTGTACATACGTCCGGATATGCAACGCAAATATACGTGCAGGAAATTTTAAGTGAAAATGGGCAGAGCGATGCATTTAAATGAAGGAAAGTGGGCGCGATTATCATGATACGCACAGAGGACACAGACGCACGGGACGGCACACGGAAAGTTAGAGGTGGTCTATGGTGGTGTAAGTCTACGTGAGCACGGATTAGCAAGGGGAGTGACCGGGGTTTTGGTGGGTGTTCCTTGCTACGTTTGTGCGTATATTTGCGGTCGTGTTTGAAAACGGAAATCTGAATACGGTCCATTATGTGTAAATCTTGTGTTATATGTTGCACTAACATTATCTTTCTCTTATTACTTTATTCACAGAAAATAAAAATATGCTACTGTGGAAATGTATATATAAACAATTTTTTAGTCAGCCTACCAAAAATAAACGGTTAGTCATTTTTTCTTATTTATGCTGCTCAATAAGAGGTCTTAAACATTTAGTTTGCACAAGATTCTTCAAACAATTCCATGTTTGATTATCTTACATTTAACTCATGTTTGAGAAAACATGAGACTACATGAAACCAGATACTGGATCCAGCCTGCAGTGCGAGAGTATTGGGGGCCATTCTCCTCAATCACAAGTACCTCTGAGGCCATGACCCTACTTTAATATATCTGATCCGTCCTCACTTAAAATGGGGATAGTAACCCTGTGGTCACTGGAGACACACACCATTTTGACATGGTTCAAGCCTCATACTCTACAATAATAAGGCCAACAAGGTGATAATCATCTCAATTATTGTATAGTGTGTGGTCAGTTTAAGTCATAACTTTAAGCCTTTTTTAGATATTGTTTAATATGCAATTGAAAAAAATGCTGTAGAATACTACGAATAAATTGTGAATGTATTTTTTCTTTCCAGACCTGGTGACTATATACAAGCCATCGGCTTATTTTATCAACGTAGTGACACCATTTGGTTTATTTGTGGTGATTCAGGTGAAGCCTGTCTTTCAGCTTTCCATCTCAGTCAATTCCACCTTTCAGCACCAAACCTCAGGTAATCCCATCCTTGCAAATATAAGTTACATGCATTCTAGGCATGGCAAATTATTTTTTTTTAATTGTTTTTTGTTTTTTGTTTTTATTGTTTATTTTGATTTAATTGTCATCGTACTAAAATAATTTTCAAAGGATTCAGTAGATTTCTCTTTCTTGGGAAGCTGGTTTTCATTTGGTACGTGGTATCTACTGGGTTCTGTTATAAAGTACAAGGATTGTTTAAGTACCATTGATTTTTTTTTTTGGTAAGCTCAATTAAGAGGGCACTAGGGGGGCATCAGATGGGGAGAGGCAAATTGTGCCCTTTCCATCCGATACATTCCAGCAGTAGAACAGACGGTGACTGAAAAAAATCAGTTCTGCAGCCACCCAGTCTGCACGTCGGATTCAAGGGCAGTTACAACCCCCCTCCACCCCTCTTATTGGCATATCGGTCAACAATGTGTTAATCAAGCAAGTGTGTGTGTGTATACCAATTTCTATAAAACAAAAGACAAGAAGCAAAGAAGAGGTACTGACCATGGGCCTGATCCAGAACAACGCTTCTGAGCGAATTTACGCATGGCGGAGACGTAAAATCGCCTATTTGTCAGGATTGCGCATGCGCACAATAGAAAATACGCTCATTAGCGTAGCGTAATTGTGAATGTATGGTCCATTCACGTATGTGTCACGTAAATACTTACGTGTGGGCGTGCCAATTTTACATTACTCCAAAATACGTCTGAAATACGTTAAGTAGGCGGGGGGTTGTATTTAAAGTGTACAGTATGGGCGTGCTTAGCTGCGTAAATTCGTGTTGCCCATACGTACGTGTGCGGATCACTGCGGTTACGTTGGCAAAAGTTAAGGTAGGGTTTGGAAAGCGTATCTAGACAAACTACGTACGTTCAAGGGGTGTGCCGAGGAGAGTGTAACGAATTTACGCACATGAAAATACGCTACGCGAATAAACGTACGGCAAACGTAGTTCTGGATCTACCCCCATGATAGAAATCATCTACTTGATTTAAAGCTTAGGTTTATCTTTACCAACAATTGTTTTAGTGTACGTTTTTATCTAAAAATTATTTAATTTATATCAGACAACTTTACCTTTTTTTAATTAACTAATTCACTTTGCCCACTTTGGGCCAGATCCTGAGCTACGTACACTAGCGTTACGCTAGCTGCTGTCGTAAAACCGCCTATTTGTATGTACTGCACATGCATGCGGCAGATGTTACGCAACGTAACTCTGATCGTACGTAACTTCAGTGTAAATACAAATGAAAGTCATCCATATGAAACCCGCAAATACGCTTTGTAGGCGGAGGGAGGTATTTAAATCATACAGTATGGGCCGGCTTAGGCCGTTACGTACGTCAATGCATTACGTCCGTCCATACTTACGCTTGGAAAAGTTAAGGTAGGGTTTGGCGAACGTAAATAGACTAAAGTATGTACGAGTGAGGGGAGTGCATAGTACTTACGATAGCTTAAATATACTACGCCAACGAACGTAAAAACAACTTGGGTCTGGACCTACCCCTTTGTTTGGATTTATAGTTGTCTACAAAGGTATTGAAAATTGTTTTTTCTTGCTTATTTATATTTTTGTCTTTGCTTCAAGGCCTTTGTGGTAACTTTAATGGGATTGAAGCTGATGACCTAAAGACCATTAGTGGGGTGGTGGAACAGTCAGCCTCGGCCTTTGGCAACACCTGGAAGATCTCAACATCATGCACTGATGCCAAAGATGTCTTCGATAATCCATGTGCCAACAGCATGAGTAAAGGTAAAGGTGTTAATTGTAATTGTACATTTTTTTTATCAAAATAATTGATTAGCTAAATAAATAGTTATTGTACATTATATATCTCTATAGAAGAGGATATACAGATCAAATGATGCTTAACTTACAACTGTATACAGAACATTTTATTCAAAGCACATCAATAATAGTAATAATAATAATAATAATAATAATAGTAATAATAAAAAATCACAAATATTGTAATGTATACATTTTGTTTTACTGATAAGACATTGTCCCACTTTCAGAGGAATATGCCAAACACTGGTGCTCCCGTCTGGTAAACACCACAGATGTGTTTGCTCCTTGTCACACGGAACTGGATCCTGTGCATTACTTCATGGTAAGAAGGAGTATCCCCTAGGAAGGTGTTAATAGGTATTAATAAGTTGTTGGTTTTCTGTGTTTCAATGTGGTAAACTTACACCTTTTTTTAACATTAGTTTTGCCTATTTAAGCTAAATGAACCCGTTTCACAACTAAGAAGCTGTGACTTTTAGGTGCGTAAATTTAAGAAGGGATATACTGCGCATGGGAATTAACTTTATGTACGCAATTTACGCTGGACTTAAGAACGGGACAGCTCTGAATCAACATTATGAACCTATTTCTTCAAGGTTTGTAGTGACTTAAGAATAAAGGGGCATGCCGGGAAAAATAAAGAACAAAGATAAGAAGATTGGGTAGAGGGAACCATTTAAATGGGGAAATCTGGTCTAAAAGATTGTTGCAGTAATCAATGTGGGAGATGATTACTGCATGAATGAAAGTGTGGGATATTTGTATATTCTGGAGATTTCTTAGAGATGTTTTTACAATAATCTATCTCTTTTTTTTTTTATTGAATTGAATTCTGTTATTTTTTTTTATTTTAGTCTTGCATTTATGACGTATGTAATAGTGATAACAGTGAAGACTCCATGTGTTCCTGGCTCACAGACTATGCTAATGAATGTAGAAGTCGAAATGTGTTACTTCAAGATTGGAGAAAAAATATGTGTGGTAAGAATTCACACCTACTTCCAAAGGAAGACATGTAAACTGTTTCTTCTTACTAGGCATAGTCTATTAAATGCCTGACAGTAGTTATTAGTTCAGATATTCTGAAATTGCTTTATTGAAAATTGTGGGTTTTTAGGACCGGATACAAAGATCTGATTTTGTTAGTGATTGTTACACTCTGCAGGTTCATCCTAGCAGAGTGTGTGTAATTCCTTGCTAGTTTTCTATGTGTCTGTTTTCCCCCAGCTGCAGGTTAATTAATCTCTGTAGGTGTGTCTGTCTGCCACAGCTGATTGGGGGAGTTATTTTTAAATAGCCTCTTGCTGGATCATTCTCTGCTGGTCAAAGCTTTCTGCTTCTGTGTCTTGGTCTGTCTGCCTGCTGTTGTTACTCTGTCATTGAGCTTTTGTGCATTTGCTTCCTGACCCCTTCTGTGTCTTCTCTATTGCCCAGCCTGCCCTATCCAGCCTGCCTCTTGTCCTCTTGAGTGAGTGAGTGAGTGAGTGAGTGAGTGAGTGAGTGAGTGAGTGAGTGAGTGTTTCCCTGTCTGTTGGTTCTCAGTCTGTCTGTCTGCTGATTACCTTGTGCTTCCTACCTGCTCCATCTCTGTTGCTGACATTGCCATTCATCTCTGTCAGTCAGTGCAGAGTCTCTGCTATCCTACTTTCCCCTATGCAGTGGCGTATCTATAATGGGTGCAGGGTGTGCAGTGCACATGGGCCCCTCAGGATAGGGGGCCCTGTGGCATGCATCCTGCACCCTGGGTTGGCAGGGGAAGGGGGGCCCATTCATCATCTATTTCTTCCCTCTAATATCTTCTGGAGGGAAGAAATAGATGCCAAATTAGTCCCCCTTCCCCTGAGGTGGAACTGTCCCGATTTGCGGGTTGAAAGGGGGCGGGGCTTACATCGCCATTAAGCCCCGCCCCCTTTTCGCCCCGCGAATCTGGACAGTTCTGTCTCAGGTAAGGGAAGGGGGGGCCCATGTGCAAATCCTGCACACGGGCCCCCTCACTTCTTAAAACGCCCCTGCCCCTATGGTACATAGTACCAGCACTTTCTGTATCTACCTACGGCACACTGTATCTCTGCAATCCTGCATTACGCTACGGTACATAGTACCTGCTCTGTCTATACTTGCCTCCTGCACATTGTGTTTCTGCAATCCTGCATTACCATATGGTACATAGTACCTGCTCTGTCTATACTCACCTCCTGCACACTGTGTCTCTGCAATCCTACATTACCCTACGGTACATAATACCTGCTCTGTCTATACTCACCTCCTGCACACTGTGTCTCTGCAAACCTACATTACCCTATGGTACATCGTACCTGCTCTGTCTATACTTACCTCCTGAACACTGTGTCTCTGCAATCCTACATTACCCTATGGTACATAGTACCTGCTTTGTCTATACTTACTTCCTGCACACTGTCTCTGCAATCCTGTATTTCCTCTTCTCTGGTACATAGTGCTGGCACTGTCTTGCCCTACCTTGTTTATGGTTTTATGCTTTGTACATTCTTGTTCCTGTGGGGTTTTTCTCTTGTCAGTGGCTGATTGGTCTGAGTGGCTGTGTTTTGTATTCTTTCTGCACTAGGGTGTCTTATATACCATTTCTATGCACAGGTACTCCAGGGGTAGTGACCTACTACTTGGGGTGCAGCAAAGCCCATCCCCACCATTAGGGGCAATGGCGAAGACCACCTGATGGTAGAATTTGCATCCTGGTGCTACTGTGTGTCACACCCTAACATTTACCTTGTGTCTGTCTCAGCCTTGCCTGTCTGTTTATTACCTGGATTCTGTACCTGCAATAAACCTCTTTTTGTTCACATTGGCTTCTGCATTTCCTTGTACCTAGATGCAGGTATTCATAACAGTGATTGGATATCCAAAGTAGGATACATGAGGATCTGGAACCAGATGTCCGCAGTATCCATGCAACCAAACAATCACACCAGTAACCACTCCCCTTGCATAGAAGGCCTTCAGATAGCCATAGCTGTAGTCCTTATGTGTGTAGATATTATACACACTGATTCATAGTCCTTATGTGTGTAGATATTATACACACTGGTTCATGGGATGGTAGTTGACCGGATCCATAGAAAGGAGGGCTGGATGGGTTAGTTGTTGTTTCTCAACTGCTGGCAATATATTTACAAACGGCACTCAGCACTCATTCATGAAGTGCTGAGTACTGTCCTACACTGCCAGCCTCTAATAACTTGCTTGGGGTTCTAGTAAGTGAAGGAGGGATAGCTGCCACAGGTTCCCCTCTCCTCTGGGCTGCACCACCTGCACCTATGGTAGTTATGCCTCTTCACCGATGGTGGTCTAATGGTTCACAGTCCCTTTATACTAGAAAGTCTGCTATAATCAGAGAACCATGCAGGCACTTCAGTTGTGCCATAGTACATACAACAAGCATCCTCATGCAGAACAGCCCTTGGAGGTTTGAACCGGGCCCCACACCCTGGGTGCCCCCCTGCCAGCTTCACTTTCATAGCTGTAGCTGCCTGCTACACATATTAGTCATGTCCCCAGGGCACCATTTGCAAAAACTATGACCCTCTATTGCTTTTTTTAGAGTAATATCAACACATTTGTACAGCTATAAATATATGAAAGAGAAAGATATATCAAAGTAAAGTATTTAGGTTTATTGCAATTAACAGATATGTTTTTATTGAATTAACAGTTCACTTTCCCCAACAGACCCCCGTTGTCCTGAAACCATGGTGTTTACTTCTAATCCGAAGCCCTGCAATTATAGCTGCAAATCCTTAGCAGAACCTGATGTTGCCTGCACTTTTAAAATGCTCCCCAGAGAGGGCTGCAGCTGTCCAGAAGGGACGTATTTAGCACCTAATGACAAGTGTGTGCCAGAAGAAGAATGTCCTTGTAGCTACAAAGGCCGGAGTGTTCCGGCTCATCAAACCTTCAAGGTGGACGAGATGCTTTGGTAAGCGTTTGCAGCATCACAAAAACATTGGGGTAGATCCAGAACTACGTTTGCCGTACGTTTATTCGCATAGCGTATTTTCGTGTGCGTAAATTCTTTACACTCCCCTCGGCACACCCCTTGAACGTACGTATTTTGTCAAGATACGCTTTCCAAACCCTACCTTAACTTTGCCAACGTAACCGCAGTCATACGCACACGTATGTATGGGCAACACGAATTTACGCAGCTAAGCACGCCCATACTGTACACTTTAAATACAACCCCCTGCCTACTTAACGTATTTCAGACGTATTATGGACTCACGTAAAATTGGCACGCCCACACGTAAGTATTTACGTGACACATACGTGAATGGCCTATACGTTCACAATTATGCTACGCTAATGAGCGTATTTTCTATGGTGCGCATGCGCAGTACTTACAAATAGGCTATTTTACGTCTCCGCCACGCGTAAATTCGCTCAGAAGCGTTGTTCTGGATCAGGCCCATTGTCGTTGTAAAAACAAAACTAAAAAGCAAAAATAGAATAAACCAACAAAAAAAAAGAATAACCAGTATCACATTCCAGCATATTAAATTTTCTTAATTTGTCTCTCTGTTTTAATTATTTAACTTACATGTGTCTATTACAAAAGGTTTGCTTATGGCTGCCTTCAATTAAGTGACAAATAACGTACTTGAATTATATTCGTAGGTGTCCTTGTACATAGGGCCAGCAATAGGGTGTTCAATGCCCACCTGCAAATTGTACTCACTGAGGACCAAATTCACACCTAGGAAGCTTCGGCTTCTTAGGTGCATAGGTTTCAGAAATAATCTACCACGCATGCATAGTAGGTGATTTACGCAATCTACATACCAGTTGTTACACACTGCAGGAGAAATCCTAGCAGGGTGTGAAGTTCCTCTTCCAGGTCTATGTGCCTGGTTTCCCTCAGATGTCTGCTAATTAAGTCTCCCTTGCCTGAGGTTGCTGCTGATTGGTAGGAGTTCCTTTAAATAGTCTGAGCCCGTGAAAGTTCCCCGTTGGCTATAGCGTCTGATGTATCCTGCGTTCTGATCGAGTGTTCTCCTTGAGCTTCTGCCTTGGATTCGTTTGGTGTTTATCCTCTGTTTACCTCGTGCTACCCTTGCCTGCCTCTGTCTTGTTGTCTGCCCTGTCTGTGGATCTCAGTGTGTGGCGCGAGTGGCTTGCTGCTCGCGCTGGCAGCTGAGCTCTCTTGTCCGGTACAGCATTCTCCTTGCCGAGTGTTGTGAGTTTCCTCCTCTCACCTTTTGTACCTGCTCTAAGTTCTTTCCATCTGCTCAGGGCCCTGTTTTGTACCACTGTATTCTCTATCTCTGCAGTGTGTATTCCGCTGTGTGTACCATCCTCGCAGTGTGTAACCCGCTGTGTGTACTATACTCGCAGTGTGTATCCGCTGTGTGTGTCATCCCTGCAGTGTGTAACCCGCTGTGTGTACCATCCTCGCTAAGTGTTCAATCTTTCCAGCATGTGTAGCTGTGTCTGCCATCCCTCAACCTGTGAATCCGCCCCCGGGTTTCATCTGCATTGCTCCTGGTGCATTCCATACCGCCCGTGTATTCCTCAGTGTTTACTTCTCCACTGTTTCCATCTTCAGTGTTTAGTGTGTGGCATGTATCTGTCCTCTGGACCCTGTCTGTGGAGCTCTTATTACTACATTGTAGCCTCTAGTGCCAGCCTCCCATTCACCTGCTGACTCTTGCTATTTTCTGTTAGGGCTGCTGCCGCTACTCACGTGCGGCCAGCTGCCCCGATATCCTCTCCGGCGCCCAGACACTTTCGCAGCGTGTACGCTGCACTGCAGGTGCCCGGGGGACTTCCCCTTCCGACGCCCTGCATAGCAACGGCGTCCTAGCTACCCGCTACACGTGGGCGCCGCTGCTGTAGGCAGGCAGCCCACGTGTTCAGTCTCTCCTGATTGTTTACCTTTTTTCTCTCGGCTTCCTGGGCTGTCCGTCCCCTCAGCCTATCAGCTCTTCCCCACACCTATTTAAGGCGCTTTCCCTCATCATTCAGCGCCGGTTATAGAGTCTGTTCTCAGCCACTGTAGCCTGCTCTTACCTTGTCTGTTTGCCTAGTGCCCTGTGCCTAGTGATCTCTGAGCGCCCCAGCCTGTCCTTGCCTTGTACCTAGCTGTTTAACCTCTTGTGTCCCTGCTTCTTGTCCTCCTGCCTAACCTTGTGGATTAACCCTTGCTCTCCCTGTGTGATTGTTTCTGTGGTTGTGATTGTGCTGAGTGAGTTTCCTTGTTAGTCTGTCCGTCAGTCCTGTGTTGTCTACCCTGGTCTGTCCGTTAAGTGTTTGCTGTAGTTTGTCTAGTGCAGTCCCTTCTGCAACTGCTGCACCCCTGTACCCGCTATATCTCATCCTGACCCCGCTTGGCCCTGTTTCCTTTCCCGGGTATCCTCTAAGGTCTGTATCCAGAAGAAGTCTCATCAGCTCCAGTCTATCCCCACCATCAGGGGCTCTAGCGAAGACTCCAGACGGGCACTGGCTCTACTTACTGGTGAGTTACCTGGTTCATCTTTTGTCTGTCATTTGTGTTTCCTGTTACCTGCTCTGTCCGGAGAAAGATTACCCTGATTAGCGTAACACCAATATATATCTTAGTGTAATTACGGACGACTGGTGGGAGTTCCCGGGGGAGTGCATAGTAATTACGCTTGTATAAATACGATCTGCGCTAGTTTGTAACACAGACGTAGGTCTGGATTTGGCCCTATAATACTAAGCCTTGCGCACTGGCAAAAACAAACAGGATCCTCTGGATCATTTTTGAATATTTACATTCAGACTTACTTCAGAATTTTAGCCCACTTCCATTGTTTTAGTGTCATTGGAATGGCTGAGGCTTCTTAGGTGCGTAAGTGGGCGATATTGGCCACTGGGCATGTATAGTCAATGTGACTATGCAATCTACATAGCCCTTAGGCACGTAGGTGAACTACATGCTGTCTTTAAAGTTTTTTAAGTGAAAGGAGGTGTGCCACGGCAGCCTCCGGGGATAATTACGTAAAGTATGTGGGGGGGATGTAAATTAGGCTGGGAAGGAGGGCTTAAGATTGTCTGTGCGTGTATTCCTTCCTTAAGAGGGAAAATACGCACGTTGACTTAAGGTTGCCTATGGCACTCGTAAGTGCCATTAGGCACCTAAAATCGGGGTCAAGGCAGGGGAGTAGACCGAAGACGTAGAGCACCAGTGGGAGCAGGAACGGGTACAAGGTAATGAAATTTTTTTATTACACTAATTATAAGGCTATTGCTATAGCTGACATTGTGGTGCTAGTGTTGTATTGACCAGGGCTGCTCAGTTTCCATTACAGGTGTTCCCACTTTCTGTGTACCTGTCCTGTACTTCTGGGAATTTCTCTGCACTTGTTATGGAAAAGTTAAGTCTGTACATGCAAATAAATGTGAGTGGCTAAAATGTCTGTATAATGCAGCCCAGCTCTGTGGATCTATCTGAATCTTTTCTTTTGGGATACGCAGGTTAAGGACACCCTGGTGCAGTTTCCGACATCCGAAACCCTGGAGGACCTGATGCGGATCACTATCAAGGTGGATCGACGCCTGAGAGAACGGCGCCAGGAGAAGGATACCGCTCCAGGTTTTTCTTCTGCCTTTTTGGCTCAGGATTCTCCACCACTAGATGAACCAATGCAGATTGGCGCCTATAGGCTCTCCAAAGAGGAAAAAGCCCGGAGACGGAGTACGACCACGCCCCCAGGGGGGCACAGTCCATCCCCACCTTCAGAGGCTCTGGTGAAGAACCTCCGGGTGGTTACGAGTTTGATCCGGAAACTTGCCCGGCACTTCTGTGGGATCTTGTCGAGGGCACTCCGGTACTTCACCGGTAAAACCGGAGTTCCTCTCCTGGGCCACACCGGTACCTCGGGGGTAATCCCGGTGTGCCCTAACATTTACACCTTGCAGTTTCTCAGGTGTCTGTTGGAGTTCTGTTTCCTTTCTGTCCACCTGTGTGGATCCTGGTATTCCTTCATACATACCTTTCCTCTGTTCCATATCTGTAGTGTGGGTTCCAGTCAGTTCTCTTGTATGCCTTGGTTCCTGCCAATCATCTTGTATGCGCAGGTTTATGTTTACCTTTTGTCTAGTGAGCAAGGGTTCCTAGGTGGGAATCGGTTCCTGTACAGGCACCTTCACTGCAGTTCTTCCTTGGGGGCTATCACTGGGTGCCGCAACCTGCCCCTTTCCTGCAGCCAAATCCATCCCCACCATCAGGGGCTCTGGTGAATACCTGGTTGGGATTTAGACTCTGCGCCCCAATGAGAAACACCCTTGGTGATTGTAACACCAGTCAGGTACATAGATTTCCTCCGTGCGGTCTTTAAAGACTGCAGAGAGTAGTTTAGTTAGAGAGAGGCCACCTAATGCCACCTTGGGGAGTGTTTAATTAGAAGTCGGAGGGAGGAGGGATTTAGATTAGCCATGGAGGGCAGGGGGAGACGGGGAGAGCTAATGTCCGTGCCTAGTTTCCTTCTTAAGAGCTAGGAAAGTCCTATGGCACTCTTAAGTGCCATAAGTTACCTA
The DNA here is from genome assembly GCA_011038615.1 of Limnodynastes dumerilii. Classification (NCBI taxonomy): domain Eukaryota; kingdom Metazoa; phylum Chordata; class Amphibia; order Anura; family Limnodynastidae; genus Limnodynastes; species Limnodynastes dumerilii. The sequence goes on along the minus strand of WWET01002893.1, from coordinate 49,499 downwards.
AAAACAGGTGGTGGGTTAGGAGCAGGATGGGTGAGTTTAGGTGCAGTTCTGTCCGCACCTAACTCACTCTTAAGCATGAATTCGGTCCTGAGTCCACTGTGCCAGCACTATAGTGTAGTCTGCCACCGCATCCTGCTGACATAGCTCCGTCCGGCATGATTGATACCTCTTTGCCTATGTAGATCAATTTCCATAACAGTTATTATGATTTTCTCAGCTCACATTAAAAGATCTGTACAAATTATTCATCAAAATACAGTAAAATACCTAAGTGGCTGATTAGGGTGAACACGTAAGCATCTTTTTTAGTAATCTCACTCAGCTTTGGTTGCTTATGAGTGATCGGATAACTATCATTGTGTCTGATCCGAACAACACTTGCTTGCGTGCTAACGCTGTTCGTAAGCGTAAATTCGGCAGAAAAAACGCACAGCGCATGCGCTTAGCAACCACTTCCTGTAGTAACACGCTGTTTTTCATAGCTGAGAATCGTCCGTCCGTATACTTTGTGTTTTAACGGAGGAAGGGGCGTGTTTATAATACGAAGTTCATATGGACGCCAGGGAGTTAAGGAATATAGGCGGGGGTAGGCATTTAAATTGTACAGTACGTGCTTAGCCAGTTACAAACAGCACGTCGCTACGAAATTTCGTACTGACGCGGGGAAAAGTTAAGGAAGGGTTCGGCCGGCATAAGGAAATGAAAGTAAGGGGAGTGCAAAGATTTTACGCTGAGCGATAATACGCTCGGCGCTCATTCGTAGGTCTGGATCAAGCCCATTATTACGGTCATTGGACTGAATCCAGACCTCCATGTCTGCTGTAAAACAGAGATGGCTCAGAAACCTGTATAGGGTGTAAGGGGATAAACACAACGGGTGTTTTTACGATCGGAGTAATTGCGCCTGCGTAGTAACTTTATTTACGCTGTTTACGCACAGAAGTCCATTAGGCACATACGTGTGAATCGCACTTGGGGACATATGTACAGAGGGGCGTGGTTTATATCCGTACAGACAAAGTTACGTAATAGTGTGGGGGGGCATTTAAATGACCATTTAAGGGCGCGGTTAGCTACATACACACATACATATGTATTATACGCACGTAAATGCACACGTAGAGATAAGGGTGCCCTATGGTGGTGGAAGTCACCGTAAACCCGTCCGAGTGAGGGGAGTGTCATGGGTGTTGGATTGCAACGTACGTTTGTATAATTGCTTACCTTAAACGGATATGTGAATACGACCCAACGTTACTGTATAATGTGCAAAAATCCCCCCATCTCCTAGCATAAACGTGTATGCTTCACTCCCCATCCAGCCCTGTAGTTGCCATCACTCCCCATCCAGAAGTCTGGATGCTGAGGACCCAGCTTTGTGCTGGAAGTTTGCTGCACAGTTTTTCTCACAGTGAGCATAAAATGCCCACATTTCGGAAGTCTGAATCCAGTCCATCATTACTATACTTACTCAGGATCAAATCAATGGGCAGGATCCAGTCCTCCATGAATTCATCATGTGTAAGTCAGCTGTCCTTTCGTTCTGTGTATACTCAAACTGAGGTACTTATTCTGCGTTCCTATCGTAAGTACCTTTCTGATGGTGGTTCATTTACAAGATTAGTTACGAATGGTTGGTGGGCTGGGGGGGAGGTATTGGGGCATGGTAACCATGGTAATTGTACAGTAAGGGCTTGGCTAAGCATTCTTAAGGTATGGTGCAGTCCTCGTAACTGCCTCCATGTGGAATATATCTGTATGTTCATAGCTGCAGGGCTGCGAAAATATATATATATACATTTTTTTTTTTTTAAAGTAACATTAAGTGCCCTCTCTGACTACAATTTTATATGTGCATGTGTATATTCCTACATACATTTGCTGTGTTAATGTGAAGCAGGGGCCCCTCCACGATTTAGTTGCCCAGGGGCCCCCACAGACCTTAATCCGGCCCTGAAGCAGAGTATTTTGTACCTAATGGAATGGGTCATGATGGAAGGTCTGCAAACATATGGACTTTGCACTTACTGTAGGTCTGGATCCGGTCCAATATGTCATAAATCGGAACACCCTGCTTCATTAGAACCCTTCTGGTGGCCTAGACTTATCCAAAGGATACAAGATATTCTACAGAACAGGGAATAGTTACCGTAGCTCCATATCAATCCCATAATGTTTATAGAAGAAATCATAAACAATTTTTTTTCTTTGCAGTAAATGTATACGTGGAATCTTGAAATGTCCTCAGAACGATGAGGTCCCTATGGGTATGTGAGTAATTTAACAATAATTTGTGTTACACCAATTTAGATTTAAACACCCAGTCTTAATAAATTCCTAGGCTATATTTGCTAAGCTGCGGGAAAGGACAAGTGGAGATGTTGCCCATAGCAACCAATCAGATTTTAGCTGACATTTTCTAGTATGTAATAGGAAAGTGTGAGATAGAATGTGGCCCCTAGCATTTAATTGAATGTCAATCATAGAATAAAAGATTAGTTGAAATATGTATTAGATTACCTACCAATCATTGTTCCCTGATGAAGTGTATGGGCGCACATGAAAATCTTATTGGTTAACAGTTTCTAGACTTGCACTTATTTATTTAGTTATAGGTTTTATATAGCGCCATCATGTTATGTAGCGCTTTGCACTTTTAAATAATTATTCACATTGGTCCCTGAAATATTGGAGTGTGCAGTGTAAATTCCCTAACACACAGACATATACTATGGTCAATTTACTAATTAACCTACTAGCATGTTTTTGAGTATGGGGAGAGTAATTGGGAGAATATACACAATTTACACAGATAAGGCCCTGCTCGAGAACTCATGACCTCAGTGCTGTGAGGTAAAAGTGCTACCCACTTGAGCCACTGTGCTACTCTTACAGTTGTAGTTTTCTTTGTAATAACTGAAGTCTGTTACAGCTTTTTAATGGGAGGTTGTTTCGAAAGTATTAACCTTTTTCATTTTAATAAAAACGTTGAGTCGGTTGCTCATATTGGACCGTATTCACAGATCCGGTTTTGCGTGGGGTTGCGTGTGTATTTTTATGAGCAGTTTAACTGCGCATGCGTAGTGTAAATTTCCACGCACACTGTGTGGTATTTACGCACGTTGGGCCGGATCCAGAAGAACGCCCGCCGTCGCTAGGATGGCGGGCGTAAGCGTAAGATCGGCTTTTCAGCCGATCTGCGCATGCGCCGCGCAGATGTTGCCCGGCGTTGCTACGGCAATGCCCAATCGT
>WWET01002893.1:23146-33369 GCA_011038615.1 Limnodynastes dumerilii | reverse complement strand
CTGTGGCTCGCTGTTAAAGCAGGTTAACAGCACCCCACTCCTATGTGAAGTCATCAATGACATCACATGGGGCGGGGCCCCACGTCTGTATCCCAGGTCCGACATTTTCTGGTGGCGGCCCTGGATGTTGCATAATAATTTGCACAACTTGGAATAAATTTATTTTCAAAAAGGGATGTAAAAAATACCCTTCTTTGCTTATTAAACAAATCTACCTTTTACTTTTTAGGAGACTGTTTGTGGACTATGTGGGGATAATGATGGTCGATCGACAAATGATTTCACTTCTCCATGGTCACAAGGGTGTGTCAGAGGACTAAAGTCTGAGTCTCCTTGCTATGGTCAATATGAAAAATTGGCCTGGGCCCAAAAGAACTGCAACCTCATTAAGAGTGAAGTTTTTGCTTCCTGTCATTCAACGGTATAGTAATGAAAGCTAATTTTCCTTTATAAAAATAAGACAGAAAAGCAGAAAAAAGTGTGTGTTCCCCCGTATTTACAATCAGGACTAGCAGTGTTCAAGCCTAATGCTGGTATTAGAAAATCAAAGAAGGAGATGAGCAGCATGAATTCCCCACAATTTTACCGATACCAGAACTAGGCTTTACCTGCTGGAGCCATATAGGAAGATACCTAGCATGGGGTTCCACCACGTTAACTCCAGACAGCCCAAGGACAGTTGGCACCATGGCTGCCTTACCTTGAATGTCAGACCTTCAATAAACTTAGCTGGTCCCCACCCTTGGGTACTACCAGCCCTAGTGCCAGTAGCCAGGGCCAACGTCATCAAATGCGGGGCTCGGGACCCAGCTGCGGGGCCCTGCCCCTAGGTGACTTCATTGGTGACACACTTTAACAGCGGGCCGGTGCGTAGGGAAGAAGTTCCATGCTCATTGGCCGGCTACTGAATAGCGCTGAGCAGCAAGTATCGGCAATAGAATACAGCTGATACCTGCTGCTACAGAGCTAAGTAAGTATAGGCAGGCCCCCATCATGTCTGGGCCCGCAACAATAGTCCTGGCTGTCCCCCCCAGATGGCTGCCCTGCCAATATCAGGGCTATTACCACTATCTGTGAGCTGTGGGCTTTTGTCTTTGCTGCAGAACAGGAGCCAACATGCTACCAGGGCTTGGTAGCACTTGTAAAATCACAAATACCACCATGCTATATCTGCAGAACTTGCTGGCACCTGTAATGGTGAAAAGAAAAATGTAATTAAACACTCAGTTTAATGTTAAATCAACTTTAATGAAATAAAAAATGTTATTGAACTGCTCACAGGACATGGGGCCTGATTCAGTTCATTGTGATGCCTGGTCACTGTGATTTTTTTCTTGAATTATCATAGAGTTGCATATTAAAATCCTCATATTTAACTTACTGTAATAGACAGGAATAGGTGCCCTTCACGCTTATTCCCATTTTTGCAGGCAATTGAAACAGGCCCATGTAGTCTCTCTGGGAAATTTCTTCATTAGAGCCCCTGGTGGGGACAGGCTTGTGCAGCAGACGACCAGCAGGTCACGACCAGCAGGTCACCTGGTACTGGAAGGCAGTACCAGGTGTAGCAATGAAAGCATAATTTATACACAACACAAACAATACTGCACAGGATAACAGATAAGAATATTTATTATAAAACATACATATAGGACACATTTAGAAAGAGAGAGTTAACTGATACATTAGGGAAGCTAACAGTAATGATAAACGGAATACAACTAAATATACAGATCATAAAACAGAGGTAAAAGAAGTTGTTATACAAGTAATACAAATGGCAACAGAGATCATTAAAATACAGTACATAGACAAAGGCAACTGAATACACTAAATGCAATGGTTCAAGGCAAATACTGGGCATAAAATAGAGGTAAACCAAATGTAAGTGAAAACGGTATGGAGATACAAACAGAGTTGAAGAATACCAATACCTTGGATAAGGTCAGCTGGAAAATAAAAACACATGGAGGAAGGTAGCAGAAGATAAATGAGCACACATGTAAAAGGAAACCAGTAAAACAAACAATGACCAGCATCTGACGAAAGGGGTAGTCCTATATAAACAAGCTGATAAGGTGCTGGATAATTAAATAGCAATGAGAAAGTTCAATAGCAGCTGCAAGGGAGGCTAAGTCAGGATAATGGCCCAGATCCAGAACAACGCTTGTGAGCGAATTTACGCGTGGCGGAGACGTAAAATCGCCTTTTAGTAAGTACTGCACATGCACACCATAGAAAATACGCTCCGTAACGTAGCGTAAATGTAAACGTATGGGCCATTCGTTTACGTGTGGGTGTGCCAATTTTATGTGAGTTAAAAATACATCTGAAATACGTTATGTAGGCGGGGGTTTGTATTTACAGAATGGGCGTGCATAGCTGCGTAAATACGTGTTGCCCATACGTACGTGTGCGGATCACATTGGTTACGTTGTCAAAAGTTAAGGTAGGGTTTGGAAAGCGTATCTTGGACAAAATACGTACATTCAAGGGGTGTGACAAGGGGAGTGTATAGAAGGTACGCACGCGAAGATACGCTACGCGAGGAAACGTATTGCAAACGTAGTTCTGGATCTACCCCAATGTTCACAATCTGGAGTAATTTAACAAAATAATCAAAGATTGTCTGCATTATAAAAAAAATCATAATGGCCTTCATCTTGAAATTAAATCCAAACTTTCAAACCAACGAGGAAACCTCTGAATGCATGCTATCATTCGGCAGATCACTGAATGATTGTTTTTACATTGAGGACTTGATCGACAGTTTAGATTTATTTCAAGATAAAGACCATTTGCATTTATTAATAAGGATAACAACCGTGGTGTATGGGGGAGCTGGAAGGGAGCTGTCATAATCAATCCTAATAATCCTACTGCCATACATGAAACACAGCTCAGGACTTTTACCCTTGCAAATTACAAAATGTAGCTATTGTTTGGGGCTGATAAGTGATATAACCCACTGCTAATTAGTTTTCAATTCCAATTAGAAAAATTCATGTTACCATGTTACAAGGAAAAATTCATGTTACCATGTTACCAGGTTTTTAAGTAATGCATAGCATAGCAAAGCTGATTTTCAGTTATGTGTTTATGTTGTCATTTATTTTAATTAATAAGGGCCGGATCCTCAGTTAGTAATGTGAGCCCACTTACGCACACAAATGGCCTGATCCAGACCTACTATGTTGCGCTGAGCGTACTAATGCTCAGCGTAACATCGATGCTCTCCACTTGACACTCCCCCAGTCTGGGAGTAATTATACTCTGTTACGCCGGCTGAAGGCTACCCTGATTTCAGCCGGCGTAACAAGAGTGTAATTACGCCCGGACCTGACCGTAACTAACTAAAGCCCGCCCTCCCTGCCTCATTACCCTACCTCCCACTGCCTTCCTTCCCTAACTGTTGCGTTGTTACGGTGAGGAACGCCCCCTCAACCGTAACTATGCAACAGTTAGGGATGCCTGATCCAGACTAAAGGTTTTCCTTAACTACGCCGGGCAACATCTGCCCGGAGCTTGTGCAGATCGGCCAAACAGCCAATCTTACGCATACGCCCGCCGTAACTACGGCGGCGGATGGAGGTCAGGATCAGGCCCAAAGTGCATAAGAGGGCTCTATAGCATGCGCCCTCCAGACATTATGCTATTTTTAATAACGTAACTTCATACGGAACTTAGTTCCATGCGATGGCTTTTAAATTAAAAGGGGCTGTGCTTCCGCCCATAAATGTGGGTGGGAGAAGCATGTAAAATTTACAGTGTGAATGGTAATACCCACTTACACACGGATTAGCGGTCGGGCAGACTGCTGATCCGCAAGAGTGACATAGGGTCTGATCCAGACATACGCATGAGAGCGGAGCATATTACCGCTTCAGCGTAAAAACTTTCCCATGACACTCCCCTTACCTTTACCTCCGTACGCCGGCTGAACCCTACCCTAACTTTTCCCGGCGTCAGTATAAGCACGCCCATACTGTACAATTTAAATGGCGTCGGTACGAATTTTCGTAGTGATGCGCTGATCGTAGCAGACTAAGCACGCCCATACTGTACAATTTAAATGGCTCCCCCTGCCTTCATTCCCTAACTCCAGCGTCCGTACTAACTTCGTAATATAAACATGCCCCGTCGTCGGAAAAAACGTAAAGAATACGTACCCTTGAATAGCCGCTACGAAAAGGTCTTTGGAATGACCGGAAGTTGTCACTCTGCACATGCGCAGTGCGTTTTTTCTGCCGAATTTACGCTTACGACCAGCGTATGATTACTTGCGAGCGTAGGTCTGGATCAGGCCCATAAAGCTGCCTTATGGCTGTGTAAGTCACATTTTTTAAGAACACGAAAGAGGAGTGATGGGGGAGTTCACTCCTCTCTTTCATGTAAACGGACAGACACCCATACGTACGTATGGCCTGCGGGAGTCTGGATCCGGTCCCAAGCTATTAACAGTCATATCCCAACATGCAAACCTGGCTTCTGTGTAGGGGCGGACTGGCCATAGGACTTACAGGGAATTTTCCCAGAACACCGGTGGTCTCTGGAGGTCACTCAGCAGCTCCTTTTTTATTTGAAGACACCAAGGATGCTGACTGTCATGGGTGGTGGTTGCTTAAATAATGTCTGTATAGAATGGAGATCATTAGGATATTGGGCCACATCCAGAACAACGCTTGTGAGCGAATTTACGCGTGGCGGACACGCAAAATCGTGTTTTGGTAAGTACTGTGCATGCGCACCATAGAAAATAAACTCTGTAACGTAGCGTAAATGTAAACGTATGGGCCATTCACGTATGTGTCGCGTAAATACTTACGTGTGGGCGTGCCAATTTTACGTGAGTCAAAAAATACGTCTGAAATACGCTATGTAGGCGGGGGTTTGTATTTAAAGTGTACAGTATGGGCGTGCTTAGCTGCGTAAATACGTGTTGCACATCCGTACGTGAGTGGATGACATCGGTTACGTGGGTAAAAGTTAAGGTAGGGTTTGGAAAGCGGATCTCGGACAAAATACGTACATTCAAGGGCTGTGCCAAGGGGAGTGTATAGAAGGTACGCATGTGTAAATACGAGTAAACGTATTGCAAGCGGAGTTCTGGATCTACCCCATTGTATGCATTGAGTGGTAGTCACTAGGATGCTGTATGTATTGGGTGGTGGTCACTAGGACGCTGTATGTTTCGGGTGGTGGTCACTGGGGTTGCAGTGACTACATACATTGGAATTAGAAATACTTGTCAGTGGGTTCTTTTTTATTACACTAATCCAGTATACATATTTTTGGACTCCACCAATAGTTGATCCCACCCACACGTGGCCTTTTGCCGATGTTTGTTTCCAGGGCCACTTTAAGTTTCCAGTCTGCCTCTGCTTCTGTGCAACACTCACCACTCACTTATCATTAGTCATACTTTTATCTCTCCTTAGGTGGACCCTATTCCATTCTTTGAAACATGCATCGCAGACTCATGTAACTGTAACACTGATGTATGGGACTGCGAGTGCTTGTGCACCTCTATTGCTGTGTACGCTGCAGAGTGCAGAAGAAATAACATCTGTATAAAGTGGAGAACCCCAGACATTTGCCGTAAGATAACATTGCAGCTCTCCTGTGACTCCTTTATTTCACACCATGATCAGTGGCCGGCAGTGAGTGATTGGTGTAAAGCTGTATTATATGTACATAAGTCTAATGAATCCTTTTTCTGATTTCTCAGCTGTGTTCTGTGATTATTACAATAAAGATGGGCACTGTGATTGGCACTACAGGCCATGTGGTCATCCCTGCCTGGTGACTTGTAGGAATCCACAAGGGGAATGTGATAATATAGTACAAAAAGTTGATGGTAAGTTCAGAAATACTAAAATAATATCAGCTTTCCATCTCCATTGAATACATTTAGTAACTGTTATTTGATGTAACTATTTTAATTATTATTTACAGAATGTTGTTCACATACTTCATCTATTTAAATTTTCCAGTATCCTTTGGCACAGAGTTTAGCCTTCAGCTACTCAAATCCTTTAGCTTTGTAGTGTGGCATTTGTGGACTAGTCATATATTGTTTGTTTGGTTTTTTTTTTAGATTGTAATAGGAAGCATGATATTCATATCCAGTGATTTAACTATAGTACCATGAATGCAGGGGATGCAGATGTGTAACAGACACTCTGGGTGTTGAGCGCTGTTTTTAAATAACTTTCCAGTAGCTGACATCTTAGCACTATCCTCTGCCAGTGAATTATGGTGGACCATAGCTGGCAGGTTATTCAGAAGCAGTGCTTCGCACTCAGTGCCATTAAGTACTGTTTAACCTGTCAGATGTTAACAGCTGTCCGCACAAGGGCTGGATGGGATGGAAAAACGCAGGTGGGGAAACGATCCCCCCTCCCCCCATCCGATCATCTACAATGGTGTTGAGCTTTCTCTTGTCTCGATCATACCATTTCTTCAGATAATTATTGGTAGCGAGATGCTTCTAAATTGCTCGGTGTTTGCACAAAACATTTTTTGCTCTTCTTATAGGCTGTTACCCAGAATGCAGCACAGAGCGACCTTTCTTTGACACAGAGAGCCAAATGTGTGTCCACGTATTGAATTGTACAACCTGGTATGTACTATTACATTTACTGGGATAGCAAATAAATCTAGTTGTATAATTAATTATAAATGCGTATGAAGTCATCATGAAACAATGCTAATGCTGCATTCTAAAATCTAGACAGTTTATCTGACTGCAAAGGGCTGGATCTAGAGATCCGATCTTGCTTTATTTACCATGATCAAAGTTACTTTTTCATCCTGCGCATGCAGCCAACAGAGTGGCTGGTTTGTAAATGCAAGTGGGCGTGCCTTGTTATTACAATATACAGTATAGACGTGCCTTGTTATTACAATGTACAGTATAGACCTGCCTTTTTATTACAATGTACAGGATAGACGTACCTTGTTATTACAATGTACAGGATAGACCTGCCTTGTTATTACAATGTACAGGATAGACCTGCCTTATTATTACAATATACAGGATAGACGTGCCTTGTTATTACAATGTACAGGATAGATGTGCCTTGTTATTACAATGTACAGGATAGACGTGCCTTGTTATTACAATGTACAGGATAGACGTGCCTTGTTATTACAATGTACAGGATAGACCTGCTTTGTTATTACAATTTACAGGATAGACGTGCCTTGTTATTACAATGTACAGGATAGACGTGCCTTGTTATTACAATGTACAGGATAGACGTGCCTTGTTATTACAATATACAGGATAGACGTGCCTTGTTATTACAATGTACAGGATAGACCTGGCTTTCTCTCTACAAGGATTTTAAAGGGAGGTTTCCAAAAGCATAAAATAAATGTGGGATATATTAGGGTCTATCTATTTACATATGGTTGGATGTTTGTGCACTCTATCATGGTTTTTCTTTTGTAAAAAGTCTTTTACATAAGTCACAGTTTTCAGTTGGAGAGAACATTCTGTATTACTGTGAATAAGAACATGACTGATATATATATATAAATAAAGAGGCAGCTATCTAGAAGATAGGAGGGCACAATGCCAATAGTAGATGTACTACTTATCTATATGAGAAAATGGAAGAGTATGTTTCATAAAGCTGCATATTCATGTTCTTAACATGTTCTTAGGTTGGTAGAAAGGTCTATAGATGGTAGATCTTCAAAAATAAACAGGTAATAAGAAGGCATAGAGTCTGTCCATAATGATGAGGAATTTTACATTACAGAACTCAGCAATCAGCAAAATTGAAAGGAAAGAAAAATCCATTGTCCCCTTGTGTTTTTGTGGATGTCTGCCCATTTGCCTATATTCATTGCAGTTATATTACACTGAACAGATTAAACCTTGGCTCCATGTACAAATATCAAGAAATGATATGTCCTAGGTAATGATTTGCTTATGACAGATCATAATAACACTTTTGTATATTACATGTACTATTACAAAATGAAATGATTACTGTGTATTGTGCTTTTCTATTTTTTCATTAGTACTGATGGGGAAACACTTTGTGACACCAAAACTGAAGGTAATGAAACTTGTTTTATTGCTCCATATTAGCTTAAAGAGTAGAAGAATCAGTAAAATATAGACTGGAATAGTGCTTGACACAACAACCAATACAGACCTCCAGGAGAAGGCTGCATTTTATTAGGAGACACAGAACAGTCCCCATACTTTTAATGTGTGGCAAGGCCGCCAATGGGGGGGGGGGCAAACAGTGGTGCAGCAAGGGCCACCATCAGGAGGGGACAGCCGGGACTACTGTCCCAGGGGGGGCAGCTGATGGGGGCCTGCCATCATTACAGGGCCAATGTGCAGGGAAGAAATTCCCTGCACACCTGCCAGCTGTTGACATCGATGATGTCACATTGGGGGTGGGGCTCCATGGATGTGTCCTGGGCCCCACAAATTCTGATGGTGATTGATTGTTTTTTACAGGTACGCAGGTACAGTGTGGGGCGCTTTCATTAAAAGCGCCTCACAAACAAGGCAAATAATTTTTCAACGATTTGCTGACCATCTGAAGGCGATTTACACAAATCGCCTTTAGTAAATAAGGCGATTTGTATTTTTTTAAATGGCAAACATCTGGATGATTTCTGTCCAGCGATGTTTGCCGGATCGATTTTGCTAAAGGCTAAAGTCCCGGGACTTTGCCTTTAGTGAATACGGTGGTTGCATAATCGCCTGCAAAGTCCCGGGAGTTTAGCAAAATCGACTTTAGTAAATATACCCCCTGGAATCTGAAAAGTGTGAATTAATCTGATTAAAAAAAAAGTTTCTGGCCACACAGCACCACACTACTGTTGCTATTGCTATTTTTAATTTACATATGGCATTTTAGATTATTGGCTAATAGCATCATATTGCCCACACATGCTGGTATTTTTTATTAAACTTAAATATTGTACATGACATAAAAAAAATAGTCAACTTAAATGAAGCACATCTTTGCCTGTGCATCTTCATATGCACTTGTCTACATTCTGTGGACATTTAGGACTGATATCTTATCACACCTTTGTTCAAATGAATTCCCCTCCCCAACTCACTGTTACTATAATAACAGTTTGTTTAATTTAGCACATTTATTAGAATTGGCTCTAGGATAAAATCTAACTGTACCAGGGCTTCCATTTGGCCAGTGTTTAATATATTCATTCAATTATTTATTTATTTTATAAGATTCGATTTCCTATTATGAATACAGCTAATATACTGTACATTTCACACTTGTTAATAATGTGTTTTTTACTTTTAATTTTCTATAAACAAACAGTGATTGATTACAACATCCACACTGAAATAATGACTCAAACAACTGAATGGGAAACAAAAAGGGTTCATAGGTATATTAATTAGAATTGGAGGATTCATTTACTATATAATATGTAACAAAGCAATGAGAAAGGCAAGTCAGATGCTTGGTTGCATAAGGAGAGGAATTAGTAGCAGAAAGAGAGAAGTAGTGATGCCCCTTTATATATCGTTGGTACGACCTCCCTTAGAATACTGTGTTCAGTTCTGGAGGCCATATCTCCAGAAAGCCATAAATACATTAAAGACTGTTCAAAGAAGAGCAACTATAATGGTGCATGCAGGGCCGTCTTAACAGAATTGTAGGCCCTGGGCAAAGCAATGCACAGGGGCCCCTACCCACCCATTCACAGGAATAAAAATGGTACCTAATATTACCAAATCATGTCACTCCAGCCAACCATCATGTCTCTCTAGCTCCCAGTATCCTTATGTGTCTCCAGCCCCCCAGTATTCACAAATCATGTCACTCCAGACCCCCATCACGTGTCTCCAGACCCCCAGTTCACCATCATGTCTCTCCAGCCCACCACCATGTGTCTCCAGTGCCCCAAATCTCCATGATGTATTTCCAGCCCCCAGTATTGCACAACATATCTCTCCAGCTCCCCAGTTCCATAGCATGTCTCTCCAGATCCCCATCACGTCTTTCCAACCCCCCACTTTCTACAGCGTGTCCTTCCAGCTCCCCATCATGTCTCACCAGCCCCCCCCCAGTTCCATATATTTCTCCAGCTCCCCATTATGTCTTTCCAGCCCCCCAGTATTCCACAGCATATCCCTCCAGTTCCCCATCATGTCTTTCCAACCCCCAGTATTCCACAGCATGTCCCTCAAGTTCCCCATCATGTCTTTCCAG
>WWET01002892.1:181033-208963 GCA_011038615.1 Limnodynastes dumerilii | reverse complement strand
TATTAGGGACTTCCCAAGCTGCTCCTGGATTATCTGAACATAAGCGTACCAAATAACAGAACAACACAGGCTGCCATGAAGTAGTTTAAGGACAAATGGCAAGATCCAGAGCTACGTACACTAGCGTATTTACACTAGCCGGAGACGTAAAATCGCTGTTTTGTATGTACTGCGCATGCACGGCAGATGTTACGCCACGTAACTTTGAATGTACGTAGCATCCTAGTATCAAGAGCGTAACTACGAACGAAGGGTCGTGCCAGCCATTCTGCACCCGTAATTACGCTTTGGAGGCGGCATTTAAATCATACAGTATGGGCGTGCTTAGGCGTGTAAGTACGTGCAGCCATTACGGCCAACGGGAGTTATGCTTGGAAAAGTTAAGGTAGGGTTTGGAAAGCGTAAAACGGCCAAAGTACGTCCGACCGAGGGGAGTTCCTGGGGGAGTGCATAGTAATTACACTAGCGTAAATACACTACACGTTGAAACGTAAAGGGAACGTAGGTCTGGATCCGGCTCAAACAACCAGATCTTGATTTAAGTGAGATTACACAAGCATATATCCATTCTCACGGATTGGACATGGACTCGCTCTGACCAAGTTTCTTCATATAACAACGAAAGACTTATTTCCCATAAACCCACTACAAGAGAAAAAAAGCGCTGAAGAACAGTCTGAGGACATTACTACAGCAATAATTAATCATAAATCATCTCAATGGGAAAATTCCGGAAATACACTTTTAGAACAGTTATAGTGAGGAAGAATTGGGGAGGATTCAGGACCATGCTGGATTTGACGCAATACAACAAAAGTATGAGAGTAAGGATGGCATCCACAAGGTCAAAATTACCAGCTTTAGAGACAAGGGGTCTGATTCAGACCTAAGAAGGAGTTTAAAATAGGAGAGGAAAGTTACTCCTGGGCAAAACCATGTTGATTTCAGGGGGAGTCAAGTTAATTGTATTCTTTGCAGGCAGGAATATATCTATATATTTGAATTGCTTACTGCACACAGATACTGACCAGCATTACTATCAGACTGTTATTTAGACTTCCAACTCTAATACTGTTTGCAACAAATGAAATATGACTTCCCTGCAATCAACATGGTTTAGCCCAGGAGTAACTATTTTCAAGCATATACTTAACTCTGGATCCAGCCCCATCACCTCTAAACTCTAAAACTGTTTGCAACAGATGAAATATGACTCCCCTGCAATCAACATGGTTTAGCCCAGGAGTGACTTTCCTCTCTTATTTTCAAGCTTATTCTTAAGTCTGAATCAGGCCCAGGGATTGTACTTTAAGGACAAGATTGACAAGATCAGATAGAAATTGACATTCTATTCCTTATCAACTAATACAGTGCTCAGTCTCAGGCTCTATTTACTTACCTCCCTCGCTCCCTGTGAAGGAAGCTGCATCAGGCTCGCTTATCATCGCAGCGAGCCTGGCAGCTTCATTTACATTATTTACAAATACTCACCCCTCCTGCAAGGTCCCGCGATGATACGCCGGGTCCGCGTAGTACATGCAATGCATGAATGAAGTACTGCACATGTGCAGTAGCTCTCATTTGGGACTTAAAAATTTCAGTGCCGACATGAGAAACACTGCACATGTGCAGTTTATTCATACTGGTACTGAACAACTGCAGCCAGACGGGTCTCCCGGACAGGTGAGTTTATTAATATTTACTTACTTTTCCTTTTCTTTTTTTTTTATAGATTTTTTATTTGTTTTGTATTTAAAACATTTTTTTTTTACTCCGGCAGTATTTCTATGTATTCCGACAGTCTGCCCATAATACCCCCCTTATCCTCCCCCTAATAGCTGTTATTATATGGGGACATCGCCGGAATACTTACCACTAACGCCAGTCTGAGCTCTCCTTCATTTTAATGTGATAGGGCCAGTTTTGCAGTGAAAACTGTCCCTATCACATTAAAATGATCTTTGTAAATAGAGCCCATAATCTTGTTAATGTTGTCTATCTTTTGTGCTTATGCCAACCTTAATTACAATCTGCAATCTATTTTTCTCTACTGGTATCTTACCGTCTTTATTGAAGCACACGCTAATCACTGCAAACTCTGACTCCTACTCTCCTCCAAATTATCAGCCCATTTTCCAGCTTTCATGTCCTTCAAAGCTGCTTGAGAAACTTTCCTACTCGCCTTACTCACTTCCTTTCCTCAATGATTTAATCACTGCTAAATCTAAAGGTCACTACTCTCTTGTAATTTTCCTGGATCTTTCTGCTGCTCTTGACACTGGTAAACATTCTCTTCTCATACAAATGTTACAGTCCATTTTAATCTTACTGACACTTCCCCCATGTGGATTACTTCTGTGCCTTGAGAACCACCACTACCCTATTTTCTATGTGCTAAAATCATCAGTAAAACTGCACCCCCATACATATCCTCACTCTGCTCAAGATATATCCCAGCTTATTCTTTTAGATCTTCAGGACATACAGTTCTCCTCAACTCTAAACAGATACTCTGTTTCCTGGTTAGAGGACTTCTCATTAGCTGCACTCACTCTCTGGAATACCTTCCTTTTCCATTAGGACTATTCTTTACTCCTAAATATCAAGCACTCACCTTTTCAGACAAGTTTACCTATTTCTCAACCTACTTCCTAACACTTGTCTACCCTGTTTACAACAACTTTGCTATCTCTGTTACATGATTACCACATACTTGGACACGTTTTCTTTTCATGTAAAAATTACCCTCAGCTCTACTGCTAACATTGCTGTGTGACTGGATCATACAGAGCTCTGAGCACTTTTACCATACACGCCGGCTGGTCCATTGTGTGATATATAGCACCTTATGCCCTTATATGCCCTTATGTAGCAATTCTGAATGTCCTACAGAGTTTAAGCTTGCAGCCAGGGCCCTCTTACCCACATCGTGAAACTAAAGGGTGCTTACATTCACATATCAATCTATCAATCATCAAAGATTCCTAAGGATCATGACATTCAGAGAACACTTCCAATTTGCTTCTACCATCCAGACTGGCTTCCTCACCTAAAACATTTACAAAGATACTGGCAGTTTTGGACTGGATCCAAGCTTCCATTCTCGGTTTATCCAGCTTTCAGTGTGAGCAATTGGAGGGCCACTCCTCTCGCTTGCCCATATATCTGAGATCTGAGCCCTACCATAAAATTTCCCATGCATTCTCCCATCAGAAGTATGAATTGTGCGGAGAGTGCTTAGCACGCCCTTACTGGAGAGTTTACATACTTACTCTCTCACACTTGTATCTGCAAGTATCCAATCCTGCCCCGTAATCAGATATCACATGGATTTAGAGCATCTAGATCTGGGATTGTGGCGCTTGTGCGCTCGCAAAATGATGTGTCTGTTTTCCAGTGCTTGCAATTAGAAAACACGTTATGAGAAAGTCTGAATCCGGTCCATTGTTAGTAAATCTGGAACAAGATGGCATATATATGTATATATGTATGGCTCTATCTAGACAACATTCTAATACTGGCATCTTTGGAAGAGAAAACACACAGAGTATTGGGGACCCTAGATGGATCATAAAAGTCAATTGATACTTTTCTAAGTAACAAAGTGAGGAAAAACATTTCTCTTCCAAGATAAAATAGCGATAAAACAAGGTGATACAAATAGGGCGTTAGACCTGGGTATTCCCCTGGATTGTATAAAAATCCTCAACCTAATGTCCACTGCTATAGAAGTAGTAATAGAGGGCCGGATCCACACTTGCGTACATCAGGCCACTAATGCATGCGCCCTCCAGATGTTATGCTAGTGTTAGGATAGTAACACTAGTGTAGCAAGCACCGTACGGAACTTTGTTCTGTACAAGCCCATTTCCAGGGAAATAGATTGTGCTTCTTCATCGCCCACTTAAGTGGGCGGGAGGAAGCATGCTAATTATACAGTGTGGGATGGGTATCCCACACTTGTGCAGATCAGCGGTCACATGGACTACTGATCAGCACGATTTACTTAAGGCAAATAAAGCCCGCACGAGAGAGGAGAGTGACAGGGGGTGTTCACTACGCCCCTTCATATGTAGTTACGCTGTTGATATTAGCCTGTTACGTACGTACTTTCAGAGTTACGTGGCGTAACATCTGCCGCGTGCATGCGCAGTACATACAAAACAGCGTTTTTACGTCATCAGCTAGCATAAATACGTGAGCGTACTTAGTTCTGGATCTACCCCAATATAAGATATGGACCTAGAAAATAATAAATATTTAATGCGCTTGAAACAGGCAGCCAGTAAAAAAATACATGATTCCTTACACTACATTGCTCCTTGGGATTTGAATTTGGTTTTAGATGTGTTGACAGAATCTCCATTTCAGCCTCTGCAATAAAGAACACAGGAGGAGGTATTTCTAGTAGCACTTACATCAGCAAGGAAGGTATTGGAACTTCAAGCTCTATGGGCTGAAGAGCCCTTTACTAAATTCTTTGAAGAAAAGGAGGTGTTAAGAAAAAAACCCTTTCAATGATGATCTCATCTGAATCAGATATTTATATTACCTCCCTTATAGCCATACTTTAAGGTAGAGAAAGAAGTCAAATTCCACACTTTAGATTTAGTAAGGTCATTGAAAAACTATCTTGATAAAACGTCAAAATTTAGGAAAACAAAGCATTTGTTTCGACTAACATAGGACATGATTCACTGATGCAAAGGTTTTAAGTAGGTGCAGATAAGCATGTGTCAGCACCTAAATTGAAGTTCCCTCTTACACCACCTCCTCCTTTTTTTAAGAACCTAAGGCACTTAAAAGTAACCCCAGCAGCTTCTTAGGTGTGACTCTGGTCCATAGAGAAAATGTGAGGGTAGTCCAGCCTCAGAAGCATCAAGTGCAAAATGGATCAAACTATGAATCTTAGAAGTATTTAAAATCTAGAATCAAGATAGTCCTTCAAATTTATCAACTCATTTAAGAAGAGCAATGTCAGCTTCGTGGGCAGAAAAAGATTGCCAAGGGGAGTGTATAGAAAGTACGCGCACGTAAATACGCTACACGAGTAAACGTCTTGCAAGCAGAGTTCTGGATTTACAAATCCAGGGTATTGGGAAGGGTAAAATATTTATTTCTAGGAGTCATATCAAAATTCACCAGCTATGTTGCTACAAGAAGAGAATTGTGTACAAACAGCTAAACAAATAGAACTTCCAGTGCTGGCAGAAAGGATGTTAATATTATATAAGAGTAAGTTATATCTAGCTTGCATTTGTAATTAAACAAAGTTATTTGTATTTAAACTATTTAATATTGTAAATGATTAAGACACCTTAAACTCACATTTTTTAGTATTCTTGAAACCAAAACACCAGGATCTTGGGAAAGTATTCTGAGTTGAGGTACAGTCAGAGGCTGCCCTCTGCTCAGACTGCATTGACCACCACCTATGGTTCTGGCTTTTGAAGGCCATGCAGAAAGAGCCAGCCCTAGGTTCCTAGCCCCGCAAGCTGTCTGTGGCGCTGAAAAACTATCATTCTGCCAGCGTGTGGAGCTGAATGCCGGAAGTTCTGGTGCTGGAGATACTTACAAGGCACTCCATCATGCAAACAGCTGCAAAAAGAAAGGAAAGAGGAAACAGAAGACAGAGGATATAGAAATGTAAAATAAGACTGTCATAAAAAGTTGATATATTTTATGAATATAAGAATGAAATAACTATTTAGTTATGAAATTATAAATTTGTTGATAGGATATAGATGTCTGATTTTAATGTGAGCAGATAGATCTGCAGCAACTCAAGCACACAGACCTTCCAGAAGGAAAGCATAAGTCTGTTTGAGGAGTCTTTCCATTGCATTTACTTAATCATTTGTGGCACACGTTCCAGTGCTCCTGCAGTCGATGTTACGGCAACAGCAGAGTGGATCGTCGCATGATCCTAGGTCTCTTGTGTGCAAGGGCTGTTCAACTGCAACTTCAACTGCAGGAGCACTAGAATGCGTGCCATAAATAATTAAGTAAATGCAATGCACTGGACTACTGACACCAGGACCCTACCTTAACATTGTTGTTCCGGCCTCCCTTCCACCATGCATACCGCCATCGGAGATGCTTCCAGCACAGAAGCCTGATTCCTGAATATCCAGCTCCATACTGGAATTCTCATAGGTACATTTGCAGACTCACTATTTGCAGCCATCTTCCGCTCACATACGGGTAGAACCAGAACTAAGTACGCTAGCCGGTGACGTAAAAATGCTGTTTTGTATGGATTGCGCATGTGTGCATCTGCTGTTCTGCCACATAACTCTGAACGTACGCAGCCTACGTTCAGAGCCTAGTATCAACAGCGTAACTACGAACAAAGGGGTGTGACAGCCATACGACACCCGTAATTACGCTTCGGAGGCGGGGTGAGGCATGTAAATTGTACAGTACGGGTGTGCTTAGACACTTACGTGAAGCCTTTACATATGTCAGTAGTTACACTTTGAAAAGTTAAGGTGGGGTTTGGGAAGCGTAAAACAGCCAAAGTACGTACAAGCATGGGAGTGCCTATGGGAGTGCATAGAAAATACGCTAGCGTAAAAACGTAATGGAAACATAGGCCATTGGTAATTCAATTTAGAACAAAACAAGAACATGTCCCGCACCAGTTTAATACATTTATCTCAACGTGATATTCCACATAGTTACTTAATACTCCTGTGGAATGGGTGCTACTCAATGGTAACCATATAATAAGAGAGAATATAAAGAATCCAACAAGAAACTTTGAAGACCACATATATGAGTGCACACCAAATCACAACTTCAATTTGTATCAATAGAAAACTTCTTTATTCAGTACAAAATTCATGTGTCCTAAAAAATCAGACTCCAGACAACATAAACACACATAATACAAACATATAGTAAAAGAGAACAGAGGGATCCCGTCTCAGCATCCCAGATAATATATATCATGGTTGAAAAACCTTGAAAAAGCTGTGTTGCGAAACACGTGTTGGTGTCGAGGGTCCCGTCTCCGCGTCTCTGTCAGCAGTTCCCGCTCTGCATGCCCGCTTCAGCCGCCCACGTTCATGGTGATATTTACCTGTTTGTGTGATGTTTGTTTTTGCTGGTAGGGACATGCAGCAGCCCTTAAGTTGGTGAAGTGTCACCGTGAGGTGATTTTATTATTTTCTTTTATTTACTGTAGTTAGGGATAATTTAGGAACATGACCGCTGCTTGGGTCATTAGGAACCATGATATATATTATCTGGGATGCTGAGACGGGATCCCTCTGTTCTCTTTTTTACTATATGTTTGTATTATGTGTGTTTATGTTGTCTGGAGTCTGATTTTTTAGGACACATGAATTTTGTACTGAATAAAGAAGTTTTCTATTGATACAAATTGAAGTTGTGATTTGGTGTGCACTCATATATGTGGTCTTCAAAGTTTCTTGTTGGATTCTTTATATTCTCCATTGGTAATTCAACACTGTTCTGACCAGGAGCCCATGGCTTCTAAAGCCACCCAGCAGCCCCTTTTAAGTTGAAGAGAATTTTGATGTTGCCAATTTAGGTGGTGGGGCTAGATCCAGATCCCTGCATGCTTTACATGCGTACGGAGGTCTGTAATTACGCATCGTAGAGGGGAGTGCATGCACTCAGCACTCCCCTCTAACGGTAGTACATCTGGACACTTACATGTCCAGAAGGCTACCTTGAGTTTTACGACTTAATGTGCGTCCGTACGGATGCAGATCAAGTCGTAACTGTGATTTCCTTCCCACGACCCTTTATTTAAATGCCTATCCCCTCCTGTATGGTGGAGATACAGCATTTGTATCTGAAATGTCAGCCCCTTCATCGTACCTTCAGACGTATGTAGACTTAGTTACGTATGTCTGAAGGTACGCATAAGGAACATCTGGTGCACGTATATGCAGCTGTTCCTAAACAGGGTACTTACGCAAATGACTTACGTAAGTCCCCTGTCGTACGTACCTCTGGATCTGGTCCGTGGTCACTAAGATATGGGACCGGATTCACAGATCCATATTTAAGACAACACTAGGATGATCTAGGTACTGGGTGGTGTTCACTAGGATGATCTAGGTATTGGGTGGTGTTCACTAGGATGATCTAGGTATTTATGCCAGGATGCTGCCAGTATCAGTTACTGGTTACTAGGATACTGTTTGTATTGTGTGGTGGTCACTATAATGCTTTCTGTATTAGGTGGTGGTCATTATGATGTTACCTGCATTATATAGAAGTAATTAAAAATCTATTTATTGTATTGAGCAATATTGTTCTGTAATTGTTGTATTTGATTGCTTGTTTATACATAACTCCTTCCATGTTGTATATATGCACTGCTTTTATTAAGGTTCTTTATTCTGTGCTAAACAGGTTTATATTTTTATGGCTCTTCATATAATTGATCCCGCACAATTCGCCTCTGGCACAGTCTCTGAAACGATGATGTACCAGTTACTTCTCAGCTTAGCAGAGTCATATTTTTCCTCCACCTCATTGTTGATTTGAGTGTGTAAAAGTTTCAAACACTTCCACAAGATTACTTACAGGCTTGTCTTTTAACTAGGAAGTTATAGCTATAGCTAGTTCAATCTATTTTACACAATACTAAAGATAAATAGAGTGTTAAACACTTTAATCTGAATTGCCTGTATTATTGGTAAAGAGCATATTATGTTTCTTAGCCACTCCAATCTCCTGATGCTGCCAGGCATTGTAACAAACAAAGCATTAAGCTATTAGTATTCACAGTGTTATTGCCCCCACTCTCCAATGATGTCAGGAAAACAATGCAGCAATAAGACTGTCTCATCTACATGTTCCACAGATGACCACGATTCATGTCATTCCTTAAAACAGGAGTAATCTTAGAAAATGCAAAATGATAGAACGGTAGTGACGGCTTTCTACTTATATGTCATTCTCTTTCTTTTGTTTCTCTCCCGCTCACTGCATTTCTTTGGTTTATGTTTTGCTAAGAGAGGCAAGCCATTTCTATGTAAGCCTGTGTGCAGTACTGGAATTTGGCATGTTATATAATGCTAAACACCCTCAGACTCGGGACCTGTCAAAGAAATATAGTAAATGTAATAGTTCAGATCCCAACTGGGAGAAAACAAATGAAAATGTAAGATCTTCATTGAAAGGCCTCATTTCTCAGCCACACTGTATGGGAGCTGGCAGCCAGTCAGGGTATAAATCAGCGGGCACATTAATATAACTGTCAAGGCTTTACAAACACTTTCTGATGTTTTTATAAGAGGTGATAAATACGTATTAATGTCTGTCTAATACTAGCATATGTGGCTCCTATATAGAACAGATATATAGCATTGTAGTCATGAATATACAAAACTATCGCCTAGAGGTGCTTGCTGCCTAGAATAAACTAAAGCCTGGCTTAGTGTGTGTCTCATCAGTCAGCCATGTTTTTCCCATAAGGCCACAATTTAAAGTAGGGCAAAACGGTTTGGAAATTGCAGGAGCATAAGCATAGTAACTAAAGAAGATTACGGGAATCTGTGACCGGCCCATGGAAGTTTACATCCTAAAGATATGGAGGAGGTAAAATAATAGGGTTTAAGCTTGAAGTTTGGGTGGTTATTTCATGGGTTGTGGGAGATTGCCATTCATGATATAGCAGCTTAGACAATTTCAAGTACCAAGGTCGTGGTGAGAGGTAAGCATTTGGTCGTTTACAAAACAATGGCAGAACAAAGGGGCAAACTCATAGGGCTGGATCCAGACTTAAGAAGGAGCTTGAAATTGAGGACCTGATTCACACTTAAGAATCTTCTTAAAATAAGAACTTAAAGTCACTCCTGGGCAAAACCATGTTGATTGCAGGGGGGAATTCATTTAATTGTATTCTTTGCATGCAGGGATATATCTTTGAATTGCTTACTGCACACAGATACTATTACACTGTTATTTAGACTTGGGCTGGGAAATATCACCTCAGATGAAATATGACTCCCCTGCAATCAACATGGTTTAGCCCAGGTGTGACTTTAAGTTCTTATTTTAAGAAGATTCTTAAGTGTGAATCAGGTCCTAAGAGAGGAAAGTTACTCCTGGGCTAAACCATGTTGCTTGCAGGGGGGTCATATATCATCAGTTGCAAACAGTATTAGAGTTGAGAAGTGATGTTTCCTATCCCAAGTCTAAATAACAGTGTAATAGTAAAGCTGGTCAGTATCTGTGTGCAGTAAGCAATTCAAAGATTTCTACCCTGCAATCAACATGGCTTAGCCCAGGAGTAACTAAGTTCAAGCACTTAACTAGGTCTGGATCAAACCCTTAATTTCAAACTCCTTCTTAAATCTGGATCCAGCCCATAGTGAGAGAGGGTGTAGAGGAAAAAGTAGGGTTTATGTAGTCATGCAGAGACTAAAAAGGAATGATTACTGAGGTAGGAGGATAAGCAGGAGAGGACAGTGCCATAGAGGTCAGCAGAGCTGAGAGCTTTAGAGGACCAGGAGCGTGGCAGCCAGTGTTTCTCCACTATAACTTATCACTTGCACAAATAATGAAGCTGGACATTGATTACATTTTAGTTCAAACTCCTCCTGCTTGAAATGTCATGATGTAAGAAGAGTTTACCCTTGTCAGTAACGTTCTATTTAACCATTTACAGTCACATAATAAAAAGGATACAGTACTTTATTCTAAAAAGTTTTTCTGTTCTAATAGGCTACCTTCACTTTGATTGTGCATGACTTTTTGAATGTATACTCACTTGAAGGCACATTCTGTGATTTAGAAATGACTCAAACTTGCAAAAATGACTCATCTTATTTGTCCTGTATGTAATAGTGTTTCACAGACCAGGAAATGCCCAGTTAGCTCATATAAAACAGTAGCTTAACTATAGGCAGAATCTCTGAAGAAGTGATAACTGTTGGACTTAATGAAACAGGGAATGGTGTCTCTTTATAGAAAGACCAGAATACAGATAGATAGATTAGATGGAATAGAAAAGATAAAGGAGAACATATTGTTTCTCTCCAATACCTCCCATCTCCAGTTTCAATGTGATGGTTTTTAATCCAATCTCAGAGCAAGGAAATGAAGAGATGTATAATGATTGTAAAACAATGAACAGCAGAGCCTCTAATCCCCTGCTTGAAATTAACTCATCAAGTTCCACATTGTCCTAATGTATCATTTAAACATATCTGCTAATAAGTACTTTGGGTTCTCTGAATATGCCACAAATAACTTTCATTATTGGGATTATTGGGATTTGTTGCACCACCACTCCCCCCCACTGTGATGTGGAAGGGTGGGGTGGTAGTTCATTGGAGATCTACAGGAGTTCTGCAGCAGGACGGTAGTGGAGGAAAGTCTGTAGTGCCTACAGGAAGGGGAGGGATGTTTGATCTGCTGACCGGTTTGCACCAGCCATGGATGTTGTATATTCACTTTTTTATCAATGCCTTCTGATGTCAAGATTTATCTATTAAGCAGTGGATGACAAGCATTAAAACCTACTTTTTATATACAGTATAGTGCATAATTGCCAACTCGCCCTGAATTTCAGGGAGACTCCCTGAAATGTGGGTAATCTCCCTGACTCCCTGAAGTGTTTGATAATCTCCCTGATGTTGATTCAGTTCCAAATGTCACTGCTGTATTATGACAAAATGTACATATTGTGTCCTATTTCCCTGCATTGAAGCCTATGGAGGCAGACATTTTTATGGAGGCAATTATCTTTTTAATAAATACATATTTATTCACTGATAATTTAAAAATGAATAAATACTTTTGCTGCCATTTTTATTGAGAAATACTTTTCCTGGCAGTTCTAGACACCCCGGGTGGAGCTATTCACAGGACACACCCCTTTAGTACAAGACACACCCCTTTGGTAGTACAGGACACACCCCTTTGGTGCAGTGCCTTGATAGGGTTATCACAATCTCCCTTATATTCATTTGCAAAAGTTGGCAACCATGGTATAGTGTTGTGCATTGCTTACTGTAATATACAATTATATTGGTGCGACTCATTAATGAAGAGAAAGGTACAGAATACTTGAAATGTGAACCCTGCAAAGGACTGTGTGTATTTAGTTGCAGATTGTTTTCTAAATCACAAGTAGACACATTAGTTTCCAGATCCTAGAACCCTTCAAGATCACTCCTCCATACACCATTCAATTCATGAATGTTTGATCTCTTCTCTTTCTATTATATTTACTATCACAATAAGGTTCAATGAGCTATTAAAATTTTTTTTTTATTTTCATGACATTTACCATCTTGAGAGACAAATTTTGGTTGCAGTTTTGGGTTAAACAAACCCTCTAAGGAATTACCTTGAAAAAGAATTTTAAGATGCAATCCATTAAGTTTTAGCTATAGATTTCATTATCCGAGTGCAGCCTTGTCAAACTCTTCAGAAGCTGGCCCAGTACATAGGGCCTGATCCAGACTTAATATGCGGCATGCGTAAGTCTGGCTGTGGTATCACAATGCGCATGTAACTCTGATGATATGTAACTTGTACGTAACTATTAACCATAGAGCGTTACATCCCTATGCGAGCCGATTATACGCATTGTGGGTAGCGGGCTTTTATATTGTACAGTATGGGCTGAGTTTTGCACTTACGTACCTCAAGGCATTACGTACGCCAACTACCGATATGCAAGGAAAAATGAAGGTAGGGTTCTGATTACATAAGGCAGCTAAGTTACGTAAGTGAGGGGGGTGCCAGGGGGAGTGCATTATGATTAGTGTAATTTGCGTATCTTAGGTATGCTTGCGTACGTAAAATGCCCTTAAGTCTGGATGAGGCCCAGAGACCTCTATCATGTGCATAATACATTGCACAGTATAATGGGTGTAGAGCCAGTTATTGTGCATGCTGAATGAGGAGACACTTAATAGATGCAGAGTATTGTTGGCTATAGAATCATATTTTTGCACGAATGTCATACTCATTGAATTTACAGCTACTTATCGGATCTGCAAGCGGGATTTTCACAAATTACAATGCAAATTCAAACAGATAGCCTTATTAACCATAAGCCATACAATATATTCATTTGAACAAGCTCTATCAGCCTTTGTATATATGCTATTCTACTCACAAAAGCACTTGCAATGGCATTTGTTCAGTAGCCTGAATTAACACATAGAAGGACATTTTCTTAAATATCGCTGCTGTTTAGTTATGTTACATTTTGTATCTGATAACCACTACAGTAGATAGTGACAAAATAATCAAACAAATTAATGATAAAAGCTTATTATAATTTAGTTTTTTCAGTGTAAAATGCACCAAATGAACCATTAGGATTAATTCATTCATATCCGCTTGGCAGAGATAAAGATAGCTGAGAGAGATTTACAATACAAAAAAATGTAAATATGTCAAAAGAATCCTTTATTTAGGAATACGCTATTGAAAAACAAGTTATTTCAGCTGGTATGCTTACTTTTAATCTAAAATATTTGAGATTATAACGCTACAGGGTCAATGGGGTTCAAAAACACACTACTCCATAAATATACTATCAAATATTTTGTGGACCTTATTTCTAAACCAGTACATGGCATTGACTGATTTCACTACGGATAGTCAAGTAAACAGCAGAAAGGTCTGAGTTGCACACTTAAACCCATCATTCATTGTTAGATTGGAGAGAAGTGTACAAACTCGTTTTTACAAAGCAGTTCAGACTTAGCTCACAATATTAGGCATAAATTGTAATCACCAATGCACATGAAATTGTTTGATAGTTGTTTAGTTATTAGTTTTCTGTTGATTATTATCCCGTAATACTGCACCGAATACTTTTCAAAATCCTCTGTAGTAATCCAGGACTGGATCCAGAACTAATAGTTAATTCTGTGTATAACCTCCGCAGCAGAGGCTAATTTATGGAATTAGCTATCCCAAATACAATTAAGCCCAGCCCTTACGGTGCAATTTACACGCTAAAGCACACCCACCATACACATCTCGCACACATGGAAGGCAGCCACATAATGCTGCGTTCTGAGGTGTAAGAATTGGTAGCTAGTACCTAACATGTGTAAGTCAGCTGTTTCTATTAAATCTGGAGCCAGTCCTTAGAGTTCAAACGACTCCAATACCACCATAACAATTTTCCGTTATTAAATAGTTTCACGGTCCCGTTATTAGATGGCAGTACAGACCTTTTTTAACAAAAAATTATGTATGAAATCAGTTCAAATTCAGTTAGCAATATTGTACTGGATTCACAACAATGCATTTACATACTTATGTGCCTAGATTTCCATGGCGAGATACTATGCATGCGTAGTAACTTTTATGCTACCTACATAGCGCTTTGCTATGTAGATTGCATACATGCGGTCTTTAAAGAAACGCTACGTAGATAGTGTAAAAAGTTTCTACGCATGCATAGTATCTCGCCGCGGAAATCTAGGCACATAAGTATATAAATGCATTTTTGTGAATCCGGTCCATTGAGTATGCATTATAATCATCCAAGCGCAAATAACAAACTTTGGTTGTTACTAGTTTCAGAGTCCTGTATTTCTGCACTAAATACTGTTCCAAATCCTTGGTAGTACAAAATGGAGGCATATTTTCATTCACCTGTAAAAAAAATTGGGGCCAATACATTTTTAAGATTCTTAGCTTTTCTAAAAGTGATATTGGGATGTACTCTCAGATTCATTATTACAGGGTCTAACATAAGAGTTTTATAGTTTTAGAAAATGATTGTATCTAGAAATAAAGGCAAGATGTCTTTTAATGTTATCCGTTATTGGCTGTCTGCTGCATACAACCGCAGTGGTTGGCCAGTTTTATGGATTGGCTCCATAGCATATTTTATTTATTTTGCCCTCCTCTAGACTTTTTATATTGCTGCCTTTTCATAACAATAAAGTAAAAATAAAATCACAAAATAAACCTTAGAACAATAGTTTAGTTCACATGATAGACAACAAGATGGATTTGAATTTAATAACAAATCAGTGAAGCTTCAAACAAATCACTGAAATCTGCCCATCAGCGGCAAATGCTTCCACCTACTGCTAAACTCCACTTCTTCCATTTACTTGCAGAAGGAAAGCATTGTACCTTTCTATTGTGCATTCACATTTAGGTAGTTAGTCATAAGAAAACCCCCTACTGCAACAGGAAATTTTCTACAAAGCAAAGTATCGTTCAGGCTCCTGTGACAGGGAAATTTCTCTTTCAGTCTCTGAAAATGTATAAATGTCAGTCAGACTGACACAACAACACTCAAAACCCTATTTAAATGGCTCTATTTGCGGTCCCTTTCATGGCAAAAGATATTTATTTTAGAAGTGTCAAGCACCAATAGAGATCAAATATTCATAAAAAAAAAATCTTTTTATTTATGCTAATCAAACGGAATAATGCAGGCTGGAACTTTTCACAGCTATGTAGGTACCACATACACTAGCAATGTTTTTAAAGTGGTTAACTTTTAAAGTATCCCACTCAGTGCTTGAAGTGGGCTGGTATGCGGCGATATGGCATATCGGCACTTATGCGAGTTGGCTCTGAGTAAGAATACAGCTGCTAATAGAATTTTAACATTCAGTGAGTGGCTGTATTTTTACTCCGTACAGTCTCACAGAGGACCAATGACAGAGCTCAATGTGCCGCTGGGTGATCTGATCTCTCGGGACAAGTTGTGAGGCAGGTGAAATCGGGACTGTCCTGCTGTAATTGGGACACTTGTGAGGTATGCACAAAATCACGCATCTTCACTTGCGCTGCACATTTCAATCACTGTTCTGCATAACTGTTACATTGTAGAGAGAATCCAGTCAAGTAGACATTGGGGACCGGATCCAGAGTGAAGGGTTAAATCTGTACGTTAGCCTCCATTGTGGTAGCTAACCTACAGATTTTGGTATCCAACTTCCCGCATGATAGAGAACAGGGCAGCTCTGCTTTCCTATATGCAGATGCTGGATCCGTGCCACATGGAAGAGTTTATAGTGATATGTATGTATGGGTCTTTGCTTATCTCATAAACATGGTGAGTGGGCCTGACATAGTATGATCTCCATAGAAAACTCTGCATCGGGTGCTGCGATCCATACGGCGTTTCTATGCACTGTGCTTGCTAAGTACATCATTTTAGGTTATTTCTGTACAAGTCTGGATCTGGCCCTGGGACTTCCTAATTGGACAATGGTCTTGTCACTCAGTTCTTTTTGTGCCCAGATTTATGTCCTCACAATTTCCGCTAAACCCTTTATTGGTTTCCATTGATTTCTATGTGATTGTTGTATTTTTGGTGACATATACAGATGTCATTGTGCAATAAAGCATTTGTCATACATTGAGATATCCTGAGATGGGGATTATGAAGTCGGTTGGTCACATTGGCCCTGATCCAGAACTACGCTTCCCCGCGATTTTACACGTGGCGGAGACGTAAAATCGCAGTTTCGAACGCACTGCGCATGCTCACCATAGAAAACACGCACATTCACGTAGCGTAATTGTGAACGTATGGTAGATTCACGTATGTATCACGTAAATACTTACGTGTGGGCGTGCCAATTTTTACGTGAGACAACAATCCGTGCGACTTACGTGAAGTAGGTGGAGGTTTGTATGTAAAGTGTACAGTATGGGCGTGCTAAGCGGCGTACGTTCACGTAGTCTATACGTCCGTTAGCGGACGTACGCGGTTACGTGAGAAAAAGTTAAGGTAGGGTTTGGGCAGCGTATCTTGCCAAAATACGTCTGTGCAAGATATGTGCCGAGGGGAGTGTAGCGAACTTACGTGCACGAAAATACGCTCCGCGAATAAACATACGGCACACGTAGTTCTGGATCTACCCCATTGTATTTTGTCACTTCTTTTGTCCAGTGACCCACCAGGTCTATTTCTGCAGAGTAATAACTATTGGTTATGTACTTTGTACATGGAATAAGACAAGGTGTAGTGTCTCAGCTGCTTCAGAGAGTCCCTTGGTTCTCTGTTTCTACCTCTAGTTGATCTTTTCATTGCCTGGATCATTTGCCCCTCAGGGCCTGATCTGACTGTCCGCAAGACAAATCTGTTCTGCAATACAAAGTCTTTCCATGAGGACCTGCTGTTTCCCTCTTTTTCTTAAATCAGTGTAGAGCTGGAACATAGATTTTTATTTTTAACAAAAGGAAGAATTGGAAGAGTGTGAAATAATGTTGAGAAAAATAATGAGGTTGGTGAACAGGCAGCAATCTAAGAAAGCAAGTCAATGTCTTGTGAAATCTATATCAGTCTGAGCAGAAAGCCACAAATCTCTGCAGAGCAGTCACAAAAATGCCAGCACCCACCACAATTTACTGACAGAACGAACACACGAAATAGCTGAAAATAATCGCTTGCGTTTGGCCAAAGATATAATTGTATATTGGTTTTGTAATTTCATCACAAGATGCTCCGAGGATCGATATCAGAACCTTATATAGCATAATTATAGGGGGAAGATAAATGGAGGAAGCAATGTTTTGGGCGAAGGAACTACTAGCTCTGGTTCTTTGGCGCCTGTGAATTTTTTAACAGTTAAATAACAACAATAACAACAACAACTGTATTCACTGAGGCACAGAGTAGAAAACAAATAGTCATTTTTTTGTGTAGAAAATGTAATTTCTGTGAACCTGAGAACTTTAGATGTGTATATGATCTTTCAGAATGAAGGCTATGAGGATTACCGGTATGTAAATATCTGGTCACCTGAAGGGCTGTTAAGATGCACAGAGAATTGTTCAGAACATAAGATATTTTAATGGGTCTATAAATCTACAAGCAACGTCTCCATTCTGTAACTGGCTGCAGATCAAGACGCTGAATGGCAAAGCGAGAATTTAAAGCAGAGGTTAGATACATCATCTCTCGATTGAAGGTATTTCTTTGATACATTGGAGGAACACAAATTCAAAGAATCTTGAATTTGGGGCTAGATTTTCTAAACTGCGGATAAGGAAAAATGTAGATATTATCACGGCCTTGGTAGTTTCGGGGGCAAGTGTGGGTTGGAGAGAGGGCGGAGTCGGGGTTCTGAAGATGAAACAGGTGCCCTCAGGTATTGCTTGCGCATAGGGATCAAGCAGAACCACGGAATGAAGTCGGGTAGATATCCGGGACTGGACTGCAGGACAGGACTGCAGGACTGGATAGCAGACTGAACTGCAGGACTGGATAGCAGACTGAACTGCAGGACTGGACTGCAGGACTGGACTGCAGAACTGGATTGCAAGGACTGGACTGCAAGGACTGGATTGCAAGGACTGGATTGCAGGCTGGATTGCAAGCTGGATAACAGGCTGGATTCTGGATTGCATTGCAGGCTAGATTGCAGGCTGGATTGCAGACAAGACTGGAACGTATGCAGCAACAAGTGAACCAGGCTCCTTCTGTGACAAAGTAGATCTGGCACAGAAGAGAGCTCTGGCAGGGTTTAAATAGCCCTCTCTTGGAGCTGATTGGCTACAGGAGTCACATGGATGCGCCTGCTGGATTCCGATTGGTCCCCAGCCATCATGTGCCACGGACTGTCATGGCGGCGCCCATGAGCCAGAGCTCGCGCCAGACAGGACCGATGCACGCTGACGGGACCGGAGGAGCGTGGTTACGGATAAGTCCGGCGGCGTCTGCCGCCGATTGTGACAGATAATGCTTATCATATTCTAGCTTTCTCTTTTCATATTAGACAGCTAGAATCTGATTGATTGCTATGGGCAATATCTCCACTTTTTTGCAGTTTAGTAAATCTAGCCCTTGGTGTGCTGCTGTTTAGGGTATGTATGCATTAATAGATGGATATTTTAAATAAAAACTTGCTGCATTATCACTGTATTATATATGATATGATATGTATCAAGAGCAATGTTAAAATTTAAAACATAAAAAAAAAGTATTTAATTATTAGCTATTTCCATTACCCTCATCAATGTATAATTTGTCCCAGGCACCTTAGCAAGGCCTATAACCAAGTTACAATACTAGATGATTTCACTGATGATTTGTTGAAGCCTTCAGTACTGCCATAATAGCTGGCCAAAAGACAGCTCTAATATTACTTAAGTCTTACCCCCAGAACCAAAATGAGAACAATTATTGCAAAGTCACCATTAATATTGTAACTGATTTGCCTTAGAAATTAGTAATGCCTATTTCCCCCTTTATTCTCCTAAATTATCCATCTACAGAGTTGGCTAAGATCTGTCTGTTTCCATACATTTATGTCCATGCCTAACATAACAAATGCCAATTTTGAATGACCCGCTGGCCCCCCCCCCTTATAAAAAAAGACATACAGGAATCATACAAAATATCCAAAGCAACAATAGACTGTTATGCCATCTTTGGCAAGTTATCTCTATGTTCTCCCCAGGGATACCTTGCTAAATATCTAGCATGGCTATACAATATTTTTTCATGAATTCCTTGTCATAATGTGACCAACTCCATTCAGAAATACATACCACCACCACCACCAAGTTTACTCTTCATATGATTCTAAATATGCCCCTCTCTCTCTGGGTTCCCATCGAGAACGGCTCTATTTGGTGATTATAGTGCTTCTGCCTCAAATACAGTCCTCCAAATGATAAGTCTCAAAATTAAGCCCTACACTTTTCCTAATTCTTACCCTAACCCTCTCCTCTTCTATCACCCTAACCCTCCCTTTCCCACAGCCTGACCCTAACCCTTACCCTTCCTTCCCCAGAGCCTAACCCTAACCCTCCCTTCCCCACAGCCTGATCCTAACCCTCCCTTCCCCGCAGCCTGACCTTAACCCTCACTTCCCTGCAGCCTGACCTTAACCCTCTCCCCCCCCCCTTCCATGGCCCTTACCCTAACCCTCCCCCTAAAACTAAAAGTCCTTGGTGAGGTTTCTCACCTCTCCTGGTGAATGGGTGAGTATGCCAATCAGAAAAAAAAAATCTAAATGGCTCCCTATTCGAAATAGAGACAGCCGAAAAAAACTTTCAGCTGTCTCTACTTCCGAAAGACAGCCATCGTGCTGCGGAATCCCACCGCTCTCTTTTATATCTTTTAAGCCTGCATCTAGATGTAAAACTAAAGAGAGTTCTAATATATACCATGTTCCAATGAATTATTACTGAGAAATTGTTTCATTGCTCACTATTGCTTTTTCAGTATACAGCTTTTGTTCGAGCAAATGAACTGCTATTTCTGCCTATATCTTGTTTGTGGCAGCTCCACCATTAAGGCATAACAAAAAATTTTCTTGCCACCATGTACCCTGTAGTAATTCCCCAATCGTTTGCTAAGCATTATTTGACAATATTTTCTTTAATTGTAAATTAAATATTTTCACTCATTTAAACCTCTCATCTAGATAGTTGTTTATGCAAAATATTTAGTGGAACTACCATGGACCGTATTCACACTTAAGTAAGGGTGGAATCTACGTGTGTATTTTTACGCTCAGTTAAACAGCAAACGGCATAGTGCCTACACAAACATCCAGCAGTCAAACCAATCTAAATAAATAACGAGACAGACACCGATAGTTTGCGTTTAAACCAGGGAACATGGCATTTATTAGATTAAACCAAATTGTGAATTGAATCCAATTAACCTAACTGGATTGACTCAAAGCGAGTCAATCAATTTTAAAGGCAGTTAGGTGGCCCAGAAGCGGTGGGGATCCAGCAAAATTCCAAACCTTAAGAGGTCATCCACCTTGACCTCGGCGCTTGATCCCCCGTCTGATCCTCCAGCAAGACACTCGACCAGTTCCCACAGGGGCTCGACCGTTTGAGATCTGATACCTCTATCCAACGGCTGCGTTGCTATTGGATCAGAGCTACCCCTGCTCCCCCCAAGCAAACATCACCCCCAGCGCCAAACCTTATTTGCTGAGACCTCCACCACTAACGCCCCACCATGCTCCATCTGTAAAGTAAAAGTTACATTGATACACATATAAAAACTTTAAGGGATGGAGGGAGGGTGAAATCTCTATGACGAGTGCCCACTCCCCCTCAGCTAACTCAATTTATATTACCCCACCCCCTGCACAAAGCCCTAACTCCACCCCCCACCCCTTATACTATCCCCACCAACCTACCCTGAAACTATTCACCCCTTGTCCCCTGGATGTCTACCTAGGCTACATGCCTGCCCTATGGGGTCCTTGGTTCTTTTAAACTGCGCATGCCCAGAACGCAAATATACGCACGGGAACCATGGCCGACTGATTCACATACACGGATGTCTGACTTAGGACTGATGCACCCATCGGCAAGTAACGTGTCCCGCATGTGTGGCTAGAGGCGCAAAACTCTTAATGCAAATGAGCACAACATGGGCTACTAATGTAAAGTATAGGAGTTCCAACAGAGGACCTGATTCAGAGACTGAAAATAAGAGAGGAAAGTTACTCCTGGGCAAAACCAGGTTGATTTTAGGGGAGTCACATTTTATCCATTGCAAACAGTATTACAGTTGAGAGGTGGCGTTTCCCACCCCAAGTCTAATTAGCAGTGTAAAAGTAAAGCTGGTCACAATTTATGTGCAGGAAGCAAAACAAAGATATATCCCTGCATCCAAAGCATACAATTAGCTTAATTCCCCCTGAAATCAACATGGTTTTGCCCAAGAGTAACTTTCCTCACTTACTTTCAGTCTATAAATCAGGTCCAGAGTTAGGACTGATTCACAGTAGCTAACAAACACACAGGAAAAGTTAAGGTAGCTCGTAAGTTGAGGAATTGTTTGTTGTGAGGCCATGCGTCTCCTCTTACTTAGTAAGAGAAGCGTGGCTTCGGCTGATCCCTGTCTCTGCTACTTACTCCTTGCAATGGCAGCTACTGCAGATCTATGTATTATAGCAGCTTAATACATAGATCTGCAGCAGCACCTTTGAAGAACAGGGAGCCTTTCAGATAGATGATTGGCTCTCTTAAAATATCAGGAGCTTGCTCCTGATATAAACAAAACATGTTAAAAGACCTAATAGTCTTACCAGAGCGTTTCTGGTGCATTTATTTTATCTTGCCACTAACTACAGCGATTATTTACCTGATCACCCCATAATGGGGTGATCGTGCCAATAATCGCTCTAGTGTATGGCCAGTTTAACATGTTCCATTATATTAACTATCTGGCTAACTGAATTGCTTTTTATTTGCAACATCCTTTTTATT
Organism: Limnodynastes dumerilii; assembly: GCA_011038615.1. NCBI lineage: Eukaryota > Metazoa > Chordata > Amphibia > Anura > Limnodynastidae > Limnodynastes > Limnodynastes dumerilii. The sequence continues at coordinate 186,784 of WWET01002892.1, read as the reverse complement.
TGGATGCAAAATATCCAACTCTAAAAGTATGAAAACAGCTGTAATTATACAGAAATATTTTTTGTGCTGTTGGGGCTCTATAATCAGCGGACACAGAAGCTCACTATTCCTTTTCCCTATAAATCATTCATTTCTGAGCTCTGAAATTCCATTGCTTTCCTTAATGAAAACAGCTGTACTTGAACAGAAGTTGCTACTCCCTATTAACAATAGAATGCAATGCAGATATCCCTGCTATTTCTATCTTATTTGTGTGGGGGAGAGGGAAATGCTAGTTACATTATTGTGAAAGTGATACGCTTTCAGAATGGTAAAATCCTCTCAGCACGGGATGAGGTTAAGAAATACTCACCCTCCAATGTCTTCTGGCTGTAGCTGTCTTTGATCTCTAGCTCCTGCAGTAATGCTCAGGCTAATTTACCAGTGATTTCTGTTTGTAAAGTATAATGCATTATCAATATAAACATTATTGTTCACAAGGCTTCCAGCTGCCACCAGTCAGACACTATAGGAACCGGAGAAGGTGCACTGCTCACAAACATGGACATATGTAACTTATGTTTACAAAGACAATCACTTGGCAAATCAGAATTTTACTAACAGCAAGTATGCTGCTTGTGGATCCCTAAAATGATGTGTAACAATATGGCAGAATGAAACGAACGGTCCCTAAAATAATAGGAGTTGACAACTTTCCCAAACACCTCTGGAAACTGTAGATGATCAAGATTTGTCTAGAACCCTGAGATAAATAGAAACATGAACAAGCTGATTAGAGTGCACAAAAGGTGTTACAAATCACATGTATCAAAACATTAAAAATCATTATATCACAGAATGGATGCAAAATAACAAAGAATGAGTGATGGATAAATCCTAACAAAGTATTTTATTCACAATAAAAATAATAATAAAATCATAAAGTCAATTAAACAGCCCTGCAGTAAAAACACTACACTAAACTTCCTGAATCATAAGCCACTTATAGGTTACTGTAATTATGGGACCATGATAAATAATTAACAGTGATAAATATTAAATGTCTGTGAACACACTAGAGCAGCAGTTCTCAAACTTGCTCAGTTCTATGTAATTGTAGGGGTCTCAGTAATAATAAAATAAGCTATAATAGTATACTGTCCCAGTGAATGGGGTATCTTCTTCACCCTTTAGTATCACTAGTGGGACAAGACAAGGCTGCGCTCTCTCTCACCTTATTTTCACCTCATTGAGCCATTGGCTCTACCCACAAGGTCCAACCCTCATATACGGGGAATCCAGATGAACAAATATCTCCTCTTTCTCACCCACCAATCAACCTCCCTCCACTTAATGAGCTCACACGAATCAGCACATACTCGATATAAAATTAATGTTGCAAATACAGAAGTCCTTGATTTCTATTTATCTGACTTGACACAAGTTAACTTAGGACAATCTTTCCCATTTAACTGTCGCCTCAAACAGATCATAAATCTAGGCACATTTATAATAAAACATTGCTGACATCTCTTCTGGGCTAATTTTCCTCCCCTCTTAGCTCAAGGAAATTCTGATTTAGAGAATTGGAGCTCCATTTTTATCTCCTGGATTGGTCATGTTATGGCGATAAAAATGAACGTCCTCCCAAGGCTACTTTACTTATTTCTGGCACTGGCACTTCGTATCTCCCCCTGACATTTTCAAATCTTTACAGCATCAGGTTAACCCATTTGGGGTCTAGTGACAAAGTTCATTTTTATGCAATAGAAAACTGGCACAATCGCATAATAATGAAGTGAAAGATATTTACAAAATGCCAGAGCGGAGTTTTACACCCCGCTCCTTACCTAAATCTAACACCAGCTCAGGCTGGCGTTAGGGTTAAGTATTCCAGCAATGTTCCCATATACCCGTTTTTTCCTCTACCTAAAAGCTGTTATTAAGGGGAGGAAAAGGGGGGTATATATATATATATATATAGGTTGACTGCTGAGAAACATAATTAATGTATATATATATATATAGGGAGACCACATATGTAAATTAATAACATATTAATTTTTTAAAAAAAAGTAAATTTTTGGTATTTTTTCTTAATAAAAATACATTTCAAAAAAAAAAATATAAAGTATAATATTCATTAAAAAAAAACAAAAGAGAAAAAAGAAGACAGGTCTTATCTGTCAGGGCGATGTACAGTGTTTTTCATGCCGGGACTTGACATTTTCTAAGTCCCTCATATGAATGAGAACTCCTGCGATGACCCGGCAGACCATCAGGGGGTGAGTCTTTGTAAATACTGTGAATGAGGCTGCCAGGCTCGCAGTGGAGATAAGCTAGGCTGATGCAGTTTCATTTACAGGGAATCGACCAGGTAAATAAATATACCCCTTTATGTTAAGGGGATGACGCCCTAGAGTGCGCCTCCTCATGCTCCAAAAATCGTCACATGCAGGAGGGTTGGACCTTCCATATTTTAAATGATAAATTTTAGCTGCACCACTCACCCAGTGTGTTCTATGGCACTCTCCCCCTTCATCACGGCTCTGGCCTCTTATCGAAGCAGAATCTCTGAACCTCAGCTCTATTTCCATTTTACTTTGGTTGCCCAATTCAGCACAGCTGTCCCATACCTTATCTCATCCTACCATAGCTCATACTTTATTGGTTTGGAACCATGCCAGGTCCCTTTACAGTTTACCTCCGCTGCCCAGCCCTGTTACTCCTTACTTCATAGTCCCAGTTTTCCTCCAGGCTGCAACCCACATAGTTTTACTGCTTGGACCAAGAAAGTTATTTGCCATTTAAATGATATAATTAGTCTACATTAAATCTGCACATGACATCCCTAACAATGGGCTGGATCCAGACTTAAGAAGGAGATTGTTAATTAAGAGAGGAAGGTTACACCTGGACAAAACCATGTTGATTTGGAGTCAAGTTAATTGTATCCTTTGCATGCAGGGATATATCTTTAAATTGCTTACTGCACACAGATACTGACCAGCTTTACTATCACACTGTTATTTAGACTTGGGATAGGAAACATCACCTCTCAACACTAATACTGTTTACAACAGATGAAATATGACTCCCCTGCAATCAACGTGGTTTACCCCAGGAGTAACTTTACTCTCTTAGGGCCGTATTCAGAGAACCGTTTTAGGGGGGAGTTGTGTGCGTATTTTTAGGATCAGATCAACTGCGCATGCGTAGTAACTTTATTTACATAAGTTACGTTGAATATATGCTCGTAAGTGCTTTAGACACGGGCATGCGAATCGCACTTGGGTACATACATGCGGATGGGCGGCATAGAAATACGTACTTGAAAATTTACATAAAAGTGGGTGGGGGGGCATTTAAATGAAGGCATGGAGACACGGTTATAAAGAATCACTCGGACGGAGCACAAATACGCCCGTAATTACACATGTAAAGAACAGAGTGGTCTAGGGACTTTTAAGTTCCCAGACAGCACGTCCGGGAGAGGGGAGTGTCGGGGTTGTTGGTGGGTGTTTCCTTGCTCCGGCTTTGCGTATAATTGCGTACATAAAAAAAAGGGTTCTCTGAATACTAAGTCTGGATCCAGCCCAATGTCTTTTACCAATACCGTCAAATCCGATATTTCTATAACTCAATCAGGTCTCTCCTGTGGAATAGACTGCTCACAAAATTTGAAAAACTGAGCCTTTTGAATAAGGGGAGACTTATTTTGTGATGTGAATATATTATTAATTATCTATTTCTATTTCTACTGTATATTGAAAATATGAGATTAGCACATTGCACCTTACCTTCTACAAAGTTTTCTTTGTATTTGCTTCAATAAAAAAAAGATAGGATGTTGACCTTCATACTGAGGAATGGGAAGAAATTAGAGATAACATAGCCACAAGTTATATATGTGTCAAAATAAAAGAAAATTGAGTTAAATGACTATTTTTTTTTAGTACTTAGTCCACTCTCAATTGGCAAAGTTTTTCTCTGATGTTGCTGGTACCTGATGGTGCAGATGTGCTACCTCTGGGACGTATCTACACATTTGGTGGTACTGTCCCAAGATCAGAGTGCTTTGGGCTCAGGTGCAAAACTTTCTATGCTCCTGACTACAACTAGATATCCCACTCCACCCTAAATATATTCTTCCCCTAAATCCTCAGAGCAAACACCAGAGCAAAATGACATGCACCATAGCACTACATTGGAGCCAATTGTAAGCTCCACCATTCCAAACATTTCTCTGCAAAATGTAAGACATGTACGAAATGAAATCTATGACTTGCATTTAGAGTAACTCTGCATGCTCTTTCTGTAAGATATGGGAAAAATATGCAACTCATTTCAGCGCTCGTCTTCCAGTTGACCTGTAACTCTGGCAGAACTGCTTTCTCGTGTGTCGTTGCTTGTAATATGTGTGTTTATTTCTGTTGATTGCTGTTATGGGTCTGTTTTAAACTCCTTTTTAGCATTTTTCTGACTTGCAACCTCTTAATAAACAATTTTTTTAATGTAATAAAAATTAGTTCAGTTTTTTTGATGAGTTATAAAAGAAAAGGAAATATTGGGATAATAAAAAGCAAATGAAACAGGTACCTACCCATCTAATAAGTTCTTTTTTTGAGACACAATGTCATGTCAGCGTAGCACAGCCTCTCTCCTGTCATTCCCCAGCAAGCCAACAGATATCACAGACTTTCCTCCTTGTGAGTGTGTTGCGGCACACACTTTGTTAACCTCTGCACTAGAGAGTTCCTATAGTACACTTATGAACTCAAATTCTAGCAACGTATTTCCTTTTGTTTGTATATTTGTATGTTATTGTTATCTATATAATCTATTTTTTTTTCTTATTGCAGCTGTGGGAATCTATTAATTAGCTAATTAAGGAGGGCTTAAATATTCTATTTTAGAAGTAAGTCACATGGCTTTGATAAAGCTCACTTTGAACAAAACGCATCAGCAGGTCACTACCTCTACCAGAATCCTAATATCTATCTACAAGCATCCACTACTATCTCTCACTGGCACTATATAAACATCCGTTGCCTTCACCCAATGGATAATAAAGACTGTACATTCTGTTTTCTTCGGACAAATGGATGGCCCCGCCACATTGAAGCAAAGCAATGTAATTTGACCCATTAATTTCTAATGTACCAGCATGTACTTCAAATGCTAAGTTATAACTAAGGGCCAGATTTACTAAGCTGCAGGTTTGGAAAAGTGGAAATGTTGCCCATAGCAACCAATCAGATTTTAGCTGACTTTCTTTGTTATGTAATAAGAAAGTGAGATCTAGAATCTGATTGGTTGCTATAGGCAACATCTCCACTTTTCCATACTCGCAGTTAAGTAAATTTGGCCCTAAATGTCCATTTCATTCATCCATCACTTTATTAGAACAACTGCATTGCAGTGCAAACTACAGGAATGGGTTAAACTTTTGTGTTGCATAAGGTAACAAATTTCTGTTATGAGAGTCTTAAAAAGGCAAAAATAAAAAAATCAATGAGAGACGTGGCATAGAGATTATTTTCTCCGGTGACTCCGCTTGCAGGTTCACTATTGATTCTCTCCAACTCCCAAAGTTATTTAGAAAGTAAAGAAATAATTGTTTGGAACCTGTTTTCTCCCTCTCGCTCGAGATCTACTATATATTGAACGGGTGCAAGATGTGTGTCGTCTGGAAATGGTCACAATGTGCAGCCTGGCAGTTCATTATGTTTCCTCTGTAGCAGCAAGTAAAATCGTTGTATTTGTAGGGAA
>WWET01002892.1:151352-167316 GCA_011038615.1 Limnodynastes dumerilii | reverse complement strand
TATATGCAAAAAAAACACAGGCTGCGCTTCTAATTCAATATATGAAATGTGTTCAAGGGTATATATAAATGGAGAGGCGCAGCCAAGGACCAAAATGACCACTGTGTAACTACAAGGAACACAAGAGAGGTCCGGCGCTACAAACAAACATTTTATAACACTATATATATATATAAGCCACCAGACATCTAGACTGTTGTAGCAGTTGTAGCTCTAAACAGTGAGAGTACCTATATTTGGTAATATATATAATGTGTATTTAAATTGAGAACTGTCATATTTCTGTACCTCTGTATGATTTAGCAGTGCACATGCTCAGAAACAAAGCAAAGTGCATACAATTGTGCCCCATTCAGACCCTAATGCAACTTGAGCTACAGTGGCCTGCCTCCTGAAGGGCTTGTCGTGGGAGGGAAGAGGGGAGAGGGGCAATGTACAGGGGGCGAAACAAAGCAAGTGCACCCGATCCAGATCTCAACCCATCACAAATAACTGTGTACGTCAAATCATTTACAGTATCCCAGGTTATGTCTAAGTCCAGGGGGCTGACACTCTATAACCTATTTCTGACCCATAAGTTATAATTTCAGAGGGGGGGAATTGTCGCCACTGAGAATGGCCCTTTTCGTAAATTGCAAAGGAGAAGAAATCGATCCACTAAAGTAAAAAGATGCATCGGTGACTGGTGAGTATTAATGTAAGCCCAACCCTTCCCTTAATCCCTTACCCTAACCCTCCCCTTCCATTACCCTAACCCACCCTTCTCCGCAGCCTGACCCTAAGAGTCCCCTACCTGCAGCCTAACCCTAAGGCTCCCCTACCCGCAGCCTAACCCTAAGACTGCCCATCCCACAGCCTAACCCAAAGACTCCCCTCTCCGCAGCCTATCCTAAAACACCCATAGACTCCCCTGTAATACTCACCTGTCCGGCGGTCTGTGGTGGTGTGACAGGTCTGCGGCAGCAGTTTCTGAATCAATGGGTAAATTTGGCAATCGGCATATTTACCCATTCATTAATAAAATCTTCTAATTAGCGCTATTTTCAAAATCGAAAATGAGCTTTCTGCTGTCTCTATTTTGGAAACAGCATTTTTGAGGTGATGACTGCATCCCTGTTCAGGGCCGGGGACCTGCATGAACAGGGGGTCAATCGCGGGGAAGTCCTTCCCACCGTATTGACCTGTGGATACCGCTGATACCTGCTGCTGGAGAGCAATGATGAGTATTGGTGGCCCCATCTGTCTCAGCTGTCCTTTCCTGATGGCGGCCCTGCTAATGTTTGTAAATCACTACTGGAGTATTTATTATGCTGTTCACAAATATATCATATATACAGTTATAAAAATATTTTGTGCATCCTTCTTTTTCATTCAATTCATTTTTTTATTGTTTTATTGCATTCACATTGTGATTGAAGTGTTTGCACTATTCATAGCCTTTTTTCCCACTTTACTATACCGTTGTGCTACAATACTGTTGGGTAGCATATGTGGTCACGTAGCTGCTTTGTGTCCATACACTACATGCCATACATAGGCGTACTGTTATTTGCCTATTGATAGCACGCAGCATGTCCCAATTTTCTAAACGCATGTCAGGCATTTGCGCTGCATTCACATTTGCGTTGTCTCCAGATCAGGTCCCTTATGTTTCCAGCAGCATAGATATTTCCTATAAATTACAATGTCTTGTGACTTACCTATTTGCTGTGTAATTCTAGTGGATATATTACTATGGAAACATTGTCTCACTTACAGTAAATAACCACCATTACTGTGGATGTTATTTTAGTAATCATAGTAGTATGCATTGGCTAATGTCTGAAATCGACTTAATTGTAAATGAAGCAGAAATGGCCAGACATGAGTTGCAGTCTCTCAATTCAATAGTAATAATCACATTATAGACATTTGGCTGGCACAGAGCACAAAATCCAATGTGTGTTGGAGAATGGGGCTATTTAAGGCAGGTCAATGCATTGTGATACCAACTTTTGTCTTTGGCACTTGTGAAATAGTGTCACTGGGCCTGATCCAGCGCTACGAAAATTCGCAACGACGGGCGAATGCGAACGTACGCTCGTCGTATCAAACTACACGCCCCTAGCACTCCCATAGTAAAGTCCCTGCTTACGGCGGCTATACCCTACACTGCGTACGACCGTCGGCCGTACGAAAATGCGCAGAGAATACGCTGAGAAAATACGCTTAGCACGCCCATACTGTACAATTTAAATGGCTATCCCCGCCTCCCTGTAGTAAAACGGGCGCCCAGCCGACCATCGTAAAAAAAATACGCTCGCCGAGCGAAAAATACGCTAACGATACGCCCGCTATTCGCTCATGACGCGCGGGCGACCGGAACCTGTCATACTGGGCATGCGCATTGCGAATTTTTTGCCGAAAATTCGCTTACGATGAGCGTACGCTCGCTTGCGAGCGTTGCTCTGGATCAGGCCCACTGCCCCTAAGCTGTCATTTGAAACCAATATTTTCCCCACACATAATACACAAAGAAGACTCGTCATTGTATGAATTTTTATTTGTATCATTTTGTTTTTTTCTTCAATCTTTTTAGTTTTTTTCTTTATAAAAACCCCCTTGTTGAACCCGCATAGCACACATAGATGGACATTGCGCGATCAGTGTGCATTGTGTGTCTGTGAGGGGGTTTCCTCAAATATCGTATGATGATCAGTGCCATATACACTGCAGGCATGCAGGGTTGTGTACAGTTGGCAGTAAACAGACTTCTCTCCATTACTGTTCGCTTATCCCTCTCGGGGTTCATGGTGAGGATCTTTCTCCGCCCACCATGCGGTGTTGGCTACACTTTTGGCACAAAATAAAGAGCAAGTGTTTTCAAGGCATCAGCAGGCAATCTCCTCCAATGTCCCCAGCGTGGCCTGCAGTGGTACCGTCACAGTGTGGCTAATGGTTTCTGAATGGTTTGGCATGTTGTCACAGGTACTCTGGATGATAAAGAAACACAAGACAGTTGTCAGAAGAAGGAATCTGCTGTAGTCTGCACAGTTTATTGCAGATAATGGGGCTGGTCCAGAAGCAATGGCAAAGCTGTACCTTGACTACACCATAAATTGTGCAAACAGAATGATTTGAAAGGTAAAGTTTTGAAACTGAACTCTAAATTAGACTATTATCTGTGGCAATAGGAAAAAAACTGTCAGTATTTTTCCTGCATGTAAAAAACTAACTAAATAAAATGTATTTGTGCCTTTTACATTGCTAGCTGCAAACTGTTACATTTTAGTACTGTTACTTCTAACTGTTCTGTTTTTTACAAACATTGGACCTGATTCACACCTAAGAAGTTTTTGCTTCTTAATTGCAGAGATTTGAGAAGTGACCCACTACGCATGCGCAGTAGTAGTTCATTTATGCAATCTACGTACCAGTTCGGTGCAGTCTTTTTAAGACCACACACTCTTTTAGTAAGAAAGAGGCAGTGTATTGCCGCCATGGGGAGTGTTTAGGTAGAAGTGGGAGGGGGAAGGGATGTAAATTAGCTAAGGGAGACATAATGAGGAATACTGAGGAGGTCCAGAGATACATAATAGGGGAAAATAGGGGGGGGGGGGGGGGGGGGAGAGGCATTGTCCGTGCGTAGTTTTCTACGCATGGTAAGATAAGGTAGCCCAATGACAACACGGGACAGCAATAGTTGCAATCATGTACATTGTGTTGGCACAATATGTCTTTGCTCATCTTGTATAACTGATGGCTTCTATATTTTTAACTCTAGGTGCTAGATTTAGTAAACTACGAAAAAGGAAAAATGAAGATGTTGCCTATAGCAACCAATCAGTTTCTGTCTGACATTCTCTAGCATGCAATAGGAAAGTGATAGCTAGAATCCCATAGGTTGCAATGGGAAACATCTCCACTTTTCCTTTTACACAGTTTCGTAAATTTAGCCCTAGATGCAAATTTTGGGTGTGTTTTACCCTGCTTTCCACAAATTTTTATTCCAATCTAATTTTTAATATGAGACTTTGAAACCACAGGGAAAAATCATAAAAAAAAACTGCAATTTTAACAAATTACTATGTAGTACACTTTCTTTTGTTACACAGTATTATTCACCTTTGCCAGGGATTTAATGCCTGGTTTTCCATTTGAATATGAACCATTTTACTATTGTAGGCAAGAATGGGTACCTTCAAAGCACCAGCAATGACTTTAATGCATTAACTAATCAGTCAAAACGCCAAAAAATTTGCCGGTTCCTGTCTGGGGAGACTTTTCTTTTTGTGATCCTCAAAAAGGTCTTGATGGCTTTTAGATTGATTTTGTGACTCTGTAAACTAAAGTTTCCCAGTCTTCTAGGTACTGTGCAAGCTTTAAGCTACTGGTGGCTGTAATAATTAGCATGGTTTCCTCTAATGGATCTTGGAAATTGACTTGAAATGTATAAGCGAGCAATGGTTGATACCTTGACACCCTGCAGTCATACTAACAACTTAACCCTATTAAGAAATAACGACACTGACAACTTAGATTGGCTTAAAATGGGACATAGGTTTATTGTAATTTTAAACTAAGAATTGGATTCTGAGAACGACTATAAAATTTGGGGTTGAGCAAGGTGACAGTAGCAGGTGTGTGTCACCTCAGGAACTTAAAACGATAACTAACAAGTCATCGTAAGAGGCGCCCCCACCACCCCCCAATACCCCCGGCTACACCACTTCCCTTGCACACCTCAGGATGAGGAGGCAGACCAGGTCCCGTCGGTTGACAGGCGACCAAGCATGAAATTGAAGGGTGCGCCTCTGTAATCAGATATTTTACAAGCTTATTTTCCCCGCGCCAATACAATAAAAAGGTGACACGCCACCTCTAACGCCTAACCTATGCCCCGTCTGTAGAGAAAAGGAACATGTTAATATACATCTTATCACAAACAAGGGAAGGGCGGGAGGGTCACGATTTTTCAAAAGAAGAAGAACCACACCCCACAAAACACTAAATCTAAATTGTCACCTGACCTAAAACTCCTCCTACTTATCTACACCAATCAGCCCCCCACCTTATTTACATATTCTAGCAAATTCTATCACTAAACTGACTGCAGTGTGCCAAGGCCCAACCTGTCGCTTATTTCACTTCACACTTATCCAGTGTTCAGTTTTCTTTTAGTTTATAAATACCTTATTTCAGACACAACCTTTGGCACTCCAGGTTTTGTGAAATTACAACTACCACTATTCTCTGACAGTTTACGCATTGCTAATACCTGGCCAAGCATGATGGAACTTGTAGTTTTATGACTGGTAAGTTACAGGTTGTCTATTCCTGTATTACTTAAATTCCCACAGATATGTATTGTTACAGCAGTATACATTTCTTACCCATCTTCCTAATGTAACAACCACTGTTAAGCAATAACTTACCAAATCCTCTGCACGTCCTCCTTCCTCGTTGTCCCTACCCAGGAGATCTAACAGCTTCTCTTTAATCAGCTAGAAAACCAAAGAGTACAACTGAATCATCCCGTTTCCATTATCAACTTTATTTTGTACAGTTGCTGCAATTGGACATACATTAAGTAAAATCTCTCTTAATTTTGTATATACTAGCATGCAAAATGGTGATATTGAAATGATATTTGCTTGGAAAGTCAAATGAACAGAAATGATGGCCTTTGTGCTTGCTAAAGTCAATTTTTTTGGACCATATCCACAGATTTAATATTAGTGGTAAACAAGTGGAAATTTACATGTGAGCAAACCATGTTGAATTGCAGTTGCGGTGTATTAGAGTTGAGAGGTGATGTTTTCTAGTCCAAGTCTAAACAACAGTTTCAAAGTAAAGCAAAAGTAATTTATTCTCTCTACATGTAAAGAATAAAAGTTGACTCCCCCTGAAATTCAACATGGTTTTGTCCAAGTGTAACTTTACATCTAATTTGCTCTTATTTCTAAACCTTGAATTCGGTCCTTTATGCTTAGACAGTCGAAACTACAGTACTGGTCCTCTCTTGCAGAAAGAAAAAATCATACCGTTTAAAACTCATCAGAGAATTTTTGTTCAATTAATAATAGTTTTTCCAAATAGACTTTGCTAATTGTGTATAAAAATTGATGAATAACTTCCATAATTTATCACATATTAGACTTATATTACTTATTTTGTGCATCCCATAAAGCTGCATAATCGCACAATGATAAATACAACCTGTCAGACAGGCAAGGAAATGTACTATGCTAATTACACAGAATGCTGGGAAAGTCATCTGCTAAGGCCATGTGTAAAAGAAATGATGATATCTACTTGATTTTTAATGAGCGCGTTGATTTTGTACAACTAAATAAGGCAGTTACCCAAGTTATGTTTGTCATTTTGTTTCTATATGATAAACACACTGGGCCGGATTCACAGATATGTGTGTAATAAATTCGCAAATAAGCGCACTTACGTTGTAAGGCAACACCCATGACACTCCCCTCGCACGGACGGATTTTTGGTGACCTACACTTCTATAGGGCACCCTTAACTCTACATGTGTATTTACGTGCCTAAGTTGCTTAGGTACGTGCGTATATTACCAACCGCGCCCTCAAAAGCCCATTTTAATGCCTCCCCCCACCCACTTTCACTTAACTTCGCACGTACGGAAGAAAACCACGCCCCTCCGTATGTATGTCACTAATGCCCCTTTTACATCACCATGAAATACCCGGGATTTTCGCCAAAAACCCGGGTCTCAGCAAAATCCCGGGTATTTCCAGTGGACCCGTGTCAGAAGACCCAGGAATTCAACCCGGGTAAAAAGAAGGGTTATTCCCGGGTCCGACACGGGTAGGGGTGCAGTGTGAAAGGTGCTACCTGGGTTTTTCAACCCGGGTAGCACCTAACGCACTTGATTGGTGCAATTTTTTTACTGTTGCCCTGGCAACAAGTGTTGCCAGAGCAACGGTAAACAAATTACTCTATCTGATGACGACAGGGCAGACCCGGGTCTCTGAATTTCCCAGGTCTGCCCTGCAGTGTGAAACAGGGTCTGTGACCCTGGGATCCTCTGCTGCCTCAGTAACATCCCGGTCTGTGAACCTGGGATATTGCCGGGGTGGTGATGTGAAAGGGGTATTAGTACGATTTACAAATCCGTGCCTAATGGACTTCCGTGCCTAAATCCTACGTAACTTGCGTAAAAAAGTTACTAGGCATGTGCGGTTACTCCGCCCCTAAAAATTCGCATAGAAAAAGTAGCAAAATAGTATCTGTGAATATGGTCCACTATGCCAAGTGACTTGTACACAGAGCTATAAGTTAATGTGCACTGAACATTTGTCCTTTAGTTACAGGTGTACACTGCCACAGATATAGGCTGAAGTGAAAACTGGCTATATACAGAGGAACCTTTTATCTCTACCGCAAGGCATGTGTAGTGCTGGAATAGACTGTTATTCACCTCATAGATATAGTCAAACAGCTCCAAGATAGTCAAGATACTGGCTCCTATAAAAAGTCCCATCTGACCCCCAATATCACCTGTAGGCAGAGATGCAACAGTGTCAGTGACATTAGCTACTAAACAGTACATAATACACACTAGTCCTGGCTTGTAAATATCCTAAATGCATACTAAAACCATGACTAGCTTTAGGGAATGTATAAACTACCAACGGCTGACTTGCCATTCCCAACATGCACTAATACCCAAATAAAGACACAGACAACTATGTTTGGCTTTATAAAGGGGGCATAGATTTATTAAATTAGAATTGATGCGGACTATGAATTTGTTTATAGAACCAAAACATGGCAATGATAGCAAGTAGGGAGTCAGCCAAGTGAAATGGTAAACCACAGAGGTCAGATCCCCCCTGACCTCGGCGCTCTGGAAGGTAATGATCAACACGAGAGTACTATAGCCTTTGATGGTGCGCATGCCATTATAACCGGGGAGGAAAACTGGGAACCAGCCTCCGGGCATAGCTTCCTGCTTCAGCTGGTAAGGTGAGTCTCCCCTGAACCATACCTTATTCCTCTACCTAGAGCCAGATATTTTGCTGACAACCCCACTGCTATTGCCAACCTATGACCCATCTGAAAATAAAATGACATGTTGGTAAATACAACTAAAGGGAGGGAGGGAAAGATTCCTGGTAAAGAGGCTAAACTCCATGTGATCTACCCTAATATATGACTTAAACTCCTCCCCTATACCCTTGTAATACTCCCCTTGATTGTTCTAATGTTTCGACCTTTGACTGCCTGTTGGTAATAGCAGCAGCCGGGTGTTTATCATCCTTCATGTCTATTTAGCATTCACTTTCTTTAATGTTGTAAACGGATTATCACCTTCAGTTGTATTTTATTTAGGATCTTGTACCCTTTCAGGTTAACTTGGTGGTTTGTGTTTGGATTACTGCTATGTCCAAAGAGTAGTTTGTGGCATAGTTTTTATGATCACTCTACTAACATTTCAGATCAGAGCAACCAGTCCCTTTCAGCAAGTTTTCCCACCGCTCTACACTGGTGCTATTATTGTCACATGAATAAACTCACCAAGTAGCCCAGCAACTTCATATGCTTTTCTCTGCTCTATGATTTCATAATTCAGAGCTTCAAAGAAAACATCCAAAACAAGGATATTCTCCCTGGTTAGAGGGAATGGAAAAAAAATAGCAGTTAGTTTGAAGCCTCCTAAAATGGCCCTTAATATACATATAGTAGAGGCAGACATTTTGTAGGACCCTATATTTCTAGTAAACTATGCTCTTATTGGCTCTCAGTTAACTGATTGAACTGCATCCCCAACTGGGGGCAGCACTGTGCACATGACAAATAGAGGGGAGGGGGGAAGGGGGGGCAACATGAGTCCAACACCCCCCATCCTTTAATGCTTCCTGTCTACTTCCGCCCCAGCTCCTTTCCTTATGTTAAGCATGGTTATATATTCCATTTTTTAACAGCTGTAAAGATAAACAAATGTGAAAATTCAGCTCTGTGTGCTTATGGAAACTATAATAATACACAATAAAAATGAATGTCTTACAATCTGTGCGAATACATTGTGAAGGGAATACGTTAAATTATTAATGAAACATGATGAAGATGTTAAACCAAGTAAACAAAGTTTATTGTGTTGTGCAACCATTTTGCTCTAGCTGATTTCTTCATGTGTTCCTGTGGAAACCATGCCATTTGTTTTTGCTTCAGTATATACTTCCTGTTTTCATTCTACTGCTAATTACAGTATGTGGAGATATCTGACGTTTGTGTAATATGTATGGCATACTATGCAGGTCTACTGTGAGCTTACAAAGAAAAAATAAAACCTACAAATAAACAGAACCTTGTTTCCTGTTCATTTTGTAAACAAATTATATAGTTGTAACCAGTGCTTGAAGTGGGCCGGTATACGGCAGTATAGCATACCACCACTTCTGTGAGTCAGCTCTGAGTAAGTATACAGTTGCGCATAGAATTTTAAGATTCTACGGGTGGCTGTATTTTTACATGCTTTTAACAGAGCTGGCTGTGCCATGCGCAGCCGCACCTCTAATCAGAGGACGCAAGCGTTACCTAAGGTCACGTGAGCGTCATTAGACTGCAGAGTGCGCACCGCGGAGGAGAGAGACAGAAGAGACAGAAGAAAGGTAAGTTTAATGTACAGTTCTTTTAGAAAGTAGTTTGGGAATGGGGATTTGGAATGGGGGAGTGGGAAGCTGGACATGAAAGGGGCAATAAGAATGAACACATATAGAGGGGCAATAATTCTGTCTGGAGACAGAAGGAGGGGTGGACACAAATAAAGAGGGGGGCAATAAGGCTGGCTGGACACAGAAGGAGGGGCAATAAGGCTGGCTGGACAAAGAGGGTACAATAAGACTGGCTGACCACAAAGATGAAAGGAACAATAAGGTTGGTTGGACACACAAAAGGTGGGGCAATAAGGTTGGTTGGAATCGTCTGCCCCTAGAAACAGCCCTGTGGGGGACCTATCATTGTTTTTCCCTAGCGGTAGCCAGTTCATTTAATCAAACATGAAGCGTTCAGTGTAGAAATCATGACCCACATGACATGTGCACAATGTGATTATTCATTGTTGACCTGTTTACTTTGCCAAACTCAAGACACATCTGGTGCTGAAATTTCCATACCTCCACTTCTAAAATTTCCACTTCAAGCACAGGTTGTAACTTGTAAGCTCCCCTTTTTGTGACTCTGCTATGGTGTAAATAGCATATTTTATATAATATAGTAATATATTGAAGCAACATACGAAATATATTTCTCCGACTTGTTAAGCTTCTTCTCCAGATACTTGGTAGATGTTTTGCTGGGGATTTTTACCATGGACAGCTCCTTGTTGTATCTGGTAAAATTACATGGCATTGCGCACAAACAGTATCCTCCATCTTTCTCTGTTAATAGACCTTTAGAGACAGGGGAATAATGAACACAATGAATAGGACTGACATTTCTCGATATAGCCATATACATCCTGTAGATACTCTTCAACAATGAGACAACAATGAGAGAGACACCATAATAATAGTGAGGATTTTAGTTAACCATGTGTTTTACTTTATTGTGATTTATATTTTATCCCAAATTCAATTTAAAAGTTCTTATTGTATCGCAGTGTATATAAAGACAGTATATGCATTATACACAGTGGGCCGTATCCAGACCTACAATGGTACGCTGAGCGATTTACCGCTCAGCATACCATCGCTTCCTTCCCCCTACACTTCCCCTTGCCCCAGCGTATAAACAGTCGCTTACGCCGGCTGAAGGCTACCCTAACTTCAGCCGGCGTAAGCGACTGTTAATACGCTGGGACAGCCTCATTACCCTATCTCCCCCTGCCTATCTGCCATAACTTCCGCTTAGTAACGCTGGGGGCGCCCTCTCCAGCGTTACTGCGCTGAAGCTATGGACGCCCGATCCAGGATCGGGCGTTTACGCAGCTACGTCAGGCAACATCTGCCCGGCTCATGCGCACATTGTCTTTTTAGACTATCTTACGCGTACGCCTGGCATATTACCGTCGGGCGACGGGGGTCTGGATCAGGCCCAGTGTGTATATTTAACCAAATACCAATGTGACCCATAACAATTACTGTTTTCTGATTACTTATTGAGGGGTGCAGGGTAATATCTTCAGGTTGGCCTATAACCCCCATAGTTTCAATATAAAATGTACATGTTGAATATCTGTAACACACTTATTCAGTATATGAGAACGTTATTTAAATACATTTCCTAATTCCTTGAAAATGCAAAAACACTGCTGTTTTAAAACCACTACTTGGTATGAAACTAGGCTCCTGCTGGACGATCCCTCATTTGACTTTTGTATACTGGTTGACTGTCCTTTTCCAAGTCACATTGGTAACCTTGTATATCATCTTACTACAGCCGGGACTACTGTCCCGTGCCCGGAGCTGATGGGGCCTGCCGGTACTTAATGTAGCTTTGCAGCAACAGGTATTGGCAGCATCCTACCGCTGATACTTGCTGCTCAGAGCTGCATATTAGCGGGCCAAGGCACAGGGATGTCCTTCCATGCGCATCGGTCCGCTGTTAATGCATGTCTGCAGATCCTCGCCCCCTATGTGATGTCACGGAAGACTTCATGTAGGGGACGGGGCACCGCAGATGTGTCATGGGCCCCAAAATTTCTGCCAGAGGCCCTGCTTGTGAGCAGCAGACAAGAGATAAACTCTAATCACGTTCTACAAGTTACATTGTGCCATCTCTTGGCCCAGTGATGTCTGAAGACTGCCTGAAGTGCTAACAATCTTATCTGAAAAACAACAGGAAAAGCTTTATTTGCATGAAAATGTAATGTATTAGTAGACTTAGGTACTACTGATGTATGTACACCGTGTAGGACAGATGACCTTCAGCAATTGTTCTTATATTGCTTCTTTTTTTTTCTAAATCTAATGTCGTACTTTTTATGGATTTGAATGCATTTTACTTTTTTGTAAAGGTTGCTGAAGAGTCATTCTCTTCTAGCAGCTTAAAAAGAGAGATGGTATCTGCCACTGTAGCTTTGGGAAGGTTACAGAAGACAATAATCATAAATACTGTAGCACAAAGGCAGTCCTAAAATAATCGGGTTGTAAATGCACAACTCATTTTTGTTTTACTATTTCAAAATATTTGCATTATCAGGTAATCATGGTATTTCTAATGTATATTTTGATAGCTCTGTATGTGTTGTTTCAGATATAATGAATTCCAAATATACCAGTCTTCATTGACTGAAGAGATACAATTCTACTTGCAGAAGCTGCATGGAATACACAGACACATAAATAAACTGGTTAAACCAGAAAAGAAATTTGTGATTTGAGGCAAAAACAATTATATACCAATTAAAATAGATTTTACAATAATAAACATCAACACATGCAATGCAATTTGCATACACAGCAGAATTCAAGTATAGTAAGAACTGGTAATGAGTAGAGGCATCACATCTCATGTGATATTAGTGTTATTAACAACATTTATACATTTATTATGTGATGCATTTTTGTAATTAAATATGTATATTGTTTTTATCATTGTGTCGCAGTACATAAAATAATGTCCTATTTAGTACAATATAATATAATATTATCGCATGGTTTATATACTTTAGAGTATATGAAGGGGGCACCTTTACCTTTTTATTGGTGACCATGGGTTATCAGAACAATGAAAGGTGTAAATGTGAGCTTTATATTGTATTCCTTAACACCTTTGTACGCACTAGATCAGTTTTCTTCTATTGATTCATTTCTTTTATTCTTTTACAACATTTGTTCTTGGGATTATGGGATGTATCGACTGACTTGTAGGAGATTTTATTGTAAAAAGAATCACTTTCTTTTCTGGATCATTAGATGATTAGATGACACAGAAAATAAACTGTTGTTGCAGTAACACACTGAAAAAATAATTCTGATCCAATGGTGCTCAGCTTATGCCGTTAACATAGGTCAGTACATTAAATTCTCCCTGAGCAATCTCTCACACAGACATTTCCCCTAGTGTATTTAATGAAGAGAGAGGGGAGAGAGACCGACCATAGGAAATGATAACAGCGCACTTATTGGTCAAGAATGATAACCGTTCACATCTGTAGAGGTGTCTGGTAAATGTGTCAAAGAAATGACCAAAACCAGCACCCCCAAATAATAAGATGATGACTCTTTTATCTCATCTGAATTCTCAATGACAGAGGCCGATGCTTGGAACGAGCAGGTAATGCAGATTTTATCCTGCTGACATTAATGAAGATAGTGGATCCCACCAGTACAGAATCTTGTTGTTTATATAACATTACTATGAAATGTTTATCTATCAACATTTGACAGCCAAACAGCAAAGTGGAAAAAAATGTGGTAATAATAATAATAATAATAATAATAATAATAATAATATAATAAAAATTATATTAAAAATATTTGGGAGTGCTGATTTTGGTCAATAACCTTTTAATTGTAAGTGTTAAATAGAGCTGTTGTAGCACTATAATGATACCTGTATTATTATCTCTGCTGCTAAATGTATCATAACACTAGTTATGTTTTTATCAAAATAGACTAACCACTGACTGTTTTTTGTTTTTTTTGTTGTTTTTTTTTATCCAGACCTCTCTGTGTATTGTCTTTGTTTTTATGTGTCTTTGTATCTAGTAATTCAATCTGATTAATCATTTTCTATGACCAGAGGAAAACTGCTTGGAAAGTAGCAATGTTCCCTTGTGACCGCACTGTGTCTATATTTGAAGCCCTATGCTATACCCTTTATTACTCAGGCACTGATAACGGCAAAACTAACATTACCCTGGGGGAAGCATGGGAAGTTGGATACAGTCCTAGATGGAGATACAACTTAATTGATCACTATCATTCACGTAATTGCTCAAGGTAAAAATCAACTTAATTTCTAAAAGCATTAGTTTTGGATATAATTATATTTTTTCTTTTTCTAAAACGCTTTCTAAACTGAATTTAACATATCGTGAATGATGAATTTATTTATTAATGCAATAATAAGCAAATGTATCACTAAGTGCTTCAAATGATGTAAATCCAGTTAAAAGCAGCTTGTAAAAACTTTTTATGTAAAATCTTCTGAAAGATTTAAAGGTAGGTTAGAGGGTGTACATCATAGTTGTAATTTTAGTATTGGTTCCTTAACATTAGCATGTCACAAGTAGATAAAACAATATTTTTTATGCACACAAAAGAATTGCAATTGGATACAATTTATATTATAGTTTTACAAGGTGCAAATATGTTGCTCTATCCAGTCCAAGATTTATATAAATTCAAATAATGTAAAATATGTGTTAATTTTCTATTGGACAGCTGTCAGTCTACACTGATTGGCTGCGCTGGCTCCTGACAATCATGGCAGGAGGCCCATGCAGCTTTTAATTTGCTGGCGGACTGAGTAACTATGGCCAATGTGTGGCACCTTTACCTCCTGGCCAGAGTTTCCTCGTCTGTCTCACTCTTTAATTACTAGCAAGTATTGCGGTAATATAGTATTGGAAGCCCTGCATCTCTTGCAGTAGAGTGAGAAAGATAGGGAGACAGCGGGTAGAAGGTGGAGGTAGAGGGTCCGATAATCAGACTTGGCCACCCACTACAATTTTTGGCCCAATCAACAGTAATTGTATGATTGGGCAATAATCGCTCTAGTGTGTGGCCAGGATAGGTCATGGGCATGGGGGTAATTACAGTGCCAGGATCCATATGAAACAGCACATGGGGAACTCTGTCTTCCCATGTGCAGTCACCACCTGCCAGATGACAGTGGAACTAAGCCTTCGTCTGTAACCAACTGGGCTGTGAACTTTGGGTAAGAGCATACTAAAGATTTCTCAGTGGTTTATGGAAAGCTGTCATTTCTGCAGTATATCACTTTAAAGGTCTGGACAGGTACGTGCACACTTTCTGATTAGCTTTCACATTGAATCAATATAATACTGTCTACAGTAGCTTTAAACACATGTTAAAAATACAATTCAGTTTAAGGTGAATGCTCATTTAGTGCTTTGTCAGCCTGCTTTTATCCTCCATAAACACTGCAGAAAAAAAACCTTCAAATGCATTCTTTAGAAAATCTACTTTGCATGCAAAGGCAGACTGAAGGTTTTCTCTATTCTCCATCGCCTTGTATGTGCCCAATCTGCCTTTTCTGCTCTTCGTATATATCTGCCCTTGCATGTGTGTGCAGCCTCCATATCTGCCCCTTCTGTGTGTGTCCAGCTTCCATTTCTGCCTCTTGCATGTATGTCTAGTCTCCAATTGTGCCCATTGTGTGTGCATCCAGCTTCCATTTCTGCCCCTTGTATGTGTCTGGCTTATATTTTTGCCCCTTGTGTGTGTGCCCAGCTTCCATTTCTGCTCCTTGTATGTGTCCAGTTTCTATTTCTGCTCCTTGCATGTGTCCAGCTTCCATTTCTGCCCCTTGTATGTGTCCAGCTTCCATTTCTGCTCCATGCATGTGTCCAGCTTCCATTTCTGCCCCTTGTGTGTGCGTGCGCAGCTTCCATTTCTGCCCTTTGCATGTGTCCAGCTTCCACTTATGCGCCTTGTGTGTGTACCCAGCTTTCATTTATGCCCCTTACATGTGTCCTGCTTCTATTTCTGCCCCTGCGTGTGTCCAGCTTCCATTTCTGCCCCTTGCATGTGTCCAACTTCATTTTCTGTGCCTTGCATGTGTCCAGCTTCCATTTCTGCCCCTTGCATGTGTCCAGCTTCCATTTCTGCCCCTTGCATGTGTCCATATTCATATTGTGAAGCCCTAAAAAGTCTGCCAATGCCTTACCTGGCATGTGAACCATTTTGCTATTATCGTGCAGACAAACCTATATTTTACTGGATTTTGTTGTGTGTGCATACCTGTCTTTCTTTGGCAATATAGACAGTCTATATACAGAAATATACAGTGTGTATGTATATATATATATATATAT